>APFE030886394.1:27672-39167 GCA_000404065.3 Pinus taeda
TAGATTAATATATAAATATAGATCAATTAATATTAAATTAAATGAATTAAAAAATTTATTAATTTATTATTTTCAATTTGACCTTTGGTTGTAAATGACAAATAATAAATAAAATTATGATTAAATAAGTATAAGATGTACCTACGATATTATATAATGTACCTAATTTATTATATTAATCCACCTAAAATTTTACTAACTTCTAAGAATAATAGTAAAGAATTTTTTATATATCAAGAATATTACTTGTTTATAATAGTATTGGAATAATAGATTAATATATAAATATAGATCAATTAATATTAAATTAAATGAATTAAAAAATTTATTAATTTAATTTCAATTGGACCATTGGTTTTAAATGACAAATAAAAAATAAAATTATTATTAAATAAGTATAAGATGTACCTACGAATTATATAATGTACTTAATTTTTTTTTTTTTTAGCTAGAATTTTAGTAACTTCTTATAATAATAGTAAGACTTATTTATAATAGTATTGGAATAATAAATTAATATATAAATATAGATTAATTAATAAATATTAAATTAAATGAATTAAAAAATTTATTAATTTATTTTCAATTGGACCTTTGGTTGTAAATGACAAATAATAAATAAAATTATGATTAAATAAGTATAAGATGTACCTATGATATTATATAATGTACCTAATTTATTATATTAATTCACCTAAAATTTTACTAACTTCTAAGAATAATAGTAAAGAATTTTTATAATAGTATTGGAATAAGAAATTAATATATAAATATAGATTAATTAATAAATATTGAATTAAAAAATTTATTAATTTATTTTCAATTGACCATTGGTTTTAAATGACAAATAATAAATTAAATTATTACTAAATAAATATAAGATATACCTATGATATTATTTAATTTATTATATAATGTACCTAATTTAACTAATTCCTTAGTAAAATAATGATTAAATTTAACAAGAATAATTTTGGTTTGACTCGAGGCATTAGGTCAAAATTAGCCGTTGGAAAATTAGCCTTTGGAAATTTAGCCGTGGGAGTATCTGCACACACTATTTAACACGCTGGGCTGGATTGGTTCTTCAACTTGTCTTGACGATGAACCACACTCGTTGGTTCGACAAAAGAATATTCATGTGATTTCGACGAAAATTCTCTAGACAATAAATTTATTCATTTTATTGAAAGGGTTTTCATAATTAGAAAAAAGGAATTCAAACTTGTAGAAGATATAACATTTTTCACCCAAATATAACAATAAAATTTAGTGCAATATTGTGATTTTTTTTTGTTTAACATATATTTTTGAATGCATGAATGCACTTAGCACCTTTCAAAAATTCTAGAGCATTCAAATGCTATAAATTAAACAACTTAAACTCAAATTTTGGTTATAATTAACCAAAAAAAAAACTTTCAGAAAAGTCATTTCATCCGTACACATTTATAAAATATTTGTCAAAAATAATATAGAACTTTAAATTAGTTTGGTCATCATAGAATTACTTATTAAATTAATAAATAAAATGGTATTTTTAGCGGTTTTTTCGAATGAATTCTGCCCAGACCTATTACATATTTCTTAAGAATTTTTGTGATTTGTAAATTAAACATATGTATTAAAAAATCTATATAGTTAATATTTTATCAATATAGATAGTAAATATAGTATTTTTTTTAAGTTATATGGTGTATTTGTTGATATGTTTTTTTAAGATGGGTGAAGTGTTCGGTATATCAATGAAAAATCAATTTATTTACTCTAAAAATCTTCATGGTAATTATATATTATTAAGTTAATATTTATTTTTAGAATAAAACATTTTATTGTTTAGAGGATTTTCGCTGAAATCACATAGATAATCATTTGTCAACGAGTTTGGAATGCGTTTCGAAACAACCATTGGGGTTCATCGTCAGACAATTTGAAGAAGCATGTTAAATAGTTGAGCAGAGAGACTCCAACAGCTAAATTGATAATCGCTAATTTTGACCTTAGGACCCCGCTCAAATTATTTTAATATTCTTGCTATATTTTCATTATTATTATTTCCAGAAATAAGTTAAATTAGGTAAAAATATATAAATAAATAAATACTTCCACTCATTAGTAACTCATTTATTTATTAAGGAATTTAGACTTCTTTGATCCATAACATTGTTTAGAGGATTTTCGGTGAAATCACATAGATAATCATTTGTCATGGACCAACAAGTGGGGTTCATCGTCAGGACAAGATCGAGCTTATCATGACTAATTTTGAGACTAAGAGACCCAGCGCCAAAAATTAAAACTAAAATTAATAATATAATTATTATTATTAAATAATATATAATCCATTTTAGGAATTAATAACATAAATTCAGGTTAGTTTAATTTTAATTCAATTAATCATTATAATTTATTTTATATTATTAATAATATTATTATATTAATAAATAATTTATTTTTAGCAAAATTTAGTTAAATTAGTTAAAAAAGAGTATAAAATAAATTCCTAAAGCTCTAAATTTTTTATTTTATTAATAAATAATATATATATATTTTTTTTCGATAAAGACTAATTCTATTAAGCAAAAATATTGTACAATAGGTTACATTCCAGAGAGGCAGGATATCGGCAACCGGAAATGATAGAACTATCAACCTCGGTTCCGGAGAAGGAGTTAAGCAAGCAAGGAACTACAACAAAGCACTGGCAACTAAAGATGCGTTGAAAGCTACCCTGAAAGGGCAGAGGCATCAGCATGAAGCTTTTTCCCTTTCCTTTTTTTAACTTCAACCCATCCATGTTGGGTTGGATGAGCAATTACAACTTGAAGATTGGGATCCTCCACAGGGGAGCCCTCCTTTTCAGAATCCAAGGAAGAGGACAAATGAGCACGTTTCTGAGCAATGGCTGAGTCGGAGGAAGGCGCCAGTCCATCAGTGGAAGGGGCCACGAAATGAGGGGCCTGATTCAATTCTTCATCGCTATCTTCATCTTCAGAGCTGGAGGAATCAGAGTCAGTGACTGGAGAAGGAGAGCATGGAGCCCATCGCTTTGATTTGGGCTTGGAGACATTGGCCTTGTTCTGCTTTGCCGGGCGTGATGGGCATGTATTCTGCAAATGCCCAGATTGGTGGCAATGGCGACATCGAAAAGCTGTATTCTCGTAGTCCAGTGTCTGGGTCCAGACAAAGTCGTTTATCTTGAGATTGATTTGTTCTGGAAGACCTTTACTCAGATCTAACTCCACACCTATTCTTGCATATGAGTAGAGACCTTTGGCTTCCCGCCATAAATCTCCTTGGATGAAGCTGCCCAAGGTATTTCCTATTACTCTGTAGACTCGATTGCTCCATAGGTGGGCAGGTAAATTTGGAAGCCGAATCCATACCGGTGTCTTGGTAATGACAGCAGTGGCTGGATCAAAGTCTGGGAACCACTGAGTCAGAAATAGCCCTGCAGTACCCATGAACCAAGGGCCCTCTTCTAAGGCCTTTTCATAGTGCTTAGAGTTATCAAATAGAACCATGAAATAACCTTTCCAACAAAAAAGGATCCTACAGTGATGTGTCCAGTTTGCATGGATCCATGCATAGAGATCCTGCGATCGCGGCCATAATCCATTAAATCTGCAAATGATGGCTCTTTCTGAAAAATCTTGAAGTTGGGAAGCCAGCTCTTCATGAATGAGTTCCACAGAGGGAACTTCTTCAATCTTGTCAACCAAGAAGGCCTTAGATTTAAGGGCTTCCGTGGGTTTGGGGTTCTCAGAGTGAACTGCGTCTTTGTAAGAGAAAGGCCGAGTAGATGAAGATTGTCCAGCTGCACCTCCTCTCAGGCGAAGGGACGCCACCACCGAGCTGTTTCTGGAAATGCTGTAAGAAGAGAGGGGGAGAGAGTCTTCAAGTTGTTTACCTTGAAAGAGAAGTCGCAGAAGGCTTGATGGGATCCCCATTCTGCGCTCTAGATTCAGTTTGAGATCCTGCACCAGCACTGAAGGGCTGACCCATTGCATGATTGTTCTGCCTGAAGGCTGAGAAATTTGGATCTGAAATAAATTAGATGAAGGTTTAGATCCCCTACAGATCTCTGGATCTGGCCAGATCTTGCTCTGTGGCTTTTGCATGTCCCATATCGATGGATGGGCGACCAGATCTGATATGGGTTGAGTCCGATTTATCATATGGGCCCGATCCGTCATGCGGGTATCTGGCTCAAAAAATCCCGGTTTTGATCTGCGCATATTCCCCTGGATCAGGAGGAAATAGGGCTGATTTACCATAAAAAAGTCTGGATCTGAAAATCCACGGCTTGATCTGTGCAAAGAGCCGCGAAGCGATGGGAGTGGCTCCCATTCGGGACTCAATGGTAGGAGGGAACCCAGATCTATGCTAAAAATAAATAGAGCAGCGTTCTGACATTCAATGTAAAGAGATTTTTCTCCATACCTTAAACAGAGTTTACGATTTTCCCTTCTGCGAGATCCAGTATTGCTGAAAACCGCTTCTCCGCCATGCCTATTCTCGTCTGTTCTCGTCAGCTATGGCCTGATGGTATCTTGACGAATGGCCGTTCCCTCCGCTTGTTTCAACCCAGAGATTGTCGATGATCTTCGGCTTCTGGGAGTAAACCGAGTTTGTCAGATCTTGGCGGACATGGGGATCGAATAGTTCTGGGTTCGTTTGAACAGGGGGCTGCAGCTGCGGACGATCGGTTCTGGATCCTCCATGCGCCAACAGACCCTCTAGAGAGCCCCAGGAACCATGAACGCAACCTGTCGAGGCCATCTCCGAGAAATTTTTCCGATCACAGCGGTCCACCTAAAAAAAATTCTTCAAGAAGGTATTATTAATAAATATATATTATTGGTATAAAATTATTTATATTTAAATCATTTCTAAATTTATTTAAATAATATATAAATTAAAATCTATAAAACTCAAAAGGGTTAGTTTCAACCATTACTTTACTTTAAATTCATAATATATATATAAATAAAATTCATAATTTATTTAAATCTTTATTTATTAATATATAAATAGTAAAGAAAAAATAAATAAATAAAATAAAATAAATCAATAAATTAATTGATTAATTAATTATTAAATAAGAAATCTATATATAGAATTTTTGGTCGGTTTTTAAAAAATTAATTAACTATATTATATATACATATAAATTATTTATTAATATATATATATATTATATATATAATATATATATATATATATATATATATATATTATAAATATTATTTATACCAGTAATATATTTCTAACTCATAAATATATATGTGTCTAATTCATTTATCTAAAATTAATGCATAAATTAATTAATCATATAACTCATAAGTATATATATATATATATATATTATATATATATATATATATATATATATATATATATATATATACTTAATAAACTAGGTAATATAAGAAACAAGGTAAAAATACTTTAGGGTTATATCTGGTTCTTCATCTTGTCCTGAGGATGAACCACACTCGTTGGTTCGAAACGCATCAACAAATGATTATCTATGTGATTTCGCCGAAAATCCTCTAAACAATGTTATGGATCACATAAGTCTAAATTCCTTAATAAATAAATGAATTACTAACGAGTGGAAGTATTTATTTATTTATATATTTTTACCTAATTTAACTTATTTCCGGAAATAATAATAATAATAATATAGCAAGAATATTAAAATAATTTGACCGAGGTCCTAAGGTCAAAATTAGCGGTTATCAATTTAGCTGTTGGAGTCTCTGCTCAACTATTTAACATGCTAAGCTGGATCTGTTTCTTCAACTTGTCCTCACGATGAACCACAATGGTTGGTTCGAAACGCGTTGACAAATGATTATCTATGTGATTTCACAGAAAATCCTCTAAACAATGTTATGGATCACAGAAGTCTAAATTCCTTATTAAAACATTTTATATCTAATTTATATTTTTTAATTTTTTATTCATTATTATTATTCATAATATATTATACCAATATAAAATGGTTTAGTCTAAACCGCTCATAAATTAGTCCTGAAAATAATTGAAATTCTTAATTCAAAGTTCAGGATTTTGGGTCCAATAGGGTTTCTTAATGGTGATGAATACATTTCCACCATCAAATAAGTGATTAAATCACTCCAACGTTATGATTTTTTTAAATTGTTTTACGGGACGTCACCAAGAAATCTATTGTCCGCTTGAATTTGTGGTGTCAGTAGACAAGGCCATATAAAATTAGCACTTAATTAAAATATAATCAATGATTTTTTAAGGGTAGATATTGTATTTCCTTTTAAATTGGAATATACATGGATATACTAAATATACTAGGTCAGTCTTTCACTAAGGAAAGATAACCATAGTGAGGCATAATAAGGAATTATTAATAAAAAATAAATAGATGATATATATACTAATAAATGGGCCAAATTGCCTAGTAGAGTGAACTAGATAGTCATAATGAAAAATCAACTAGAGCATAACAATATTAAGCTAAGGGATTAGAATTGGTAGTGGTAACTTAAATAGAGTCTTTAGTGTTACCATAAGCTAAGGGATTAGAGTTGGTACTTGTAGCTTAAATAGAGTCTTTAGCATTACCAAGGGTGCTACCTGTTAGGGAGAAAGGCTAGGATGTTGGTCATTGTAGCCCAAGCATTGGTCGATATCCCTCAAGTGATGATGAAGGTGTTGCATAGTGTGTATGACGTCATCTCATTCCTCGAAGTGGTTCTTTAAAATTATTGTTGAGAAATGGAAACAAGAAATTACAGTTTAATTTGTCCTTGATTTAAGCTCAAAATTAAATTTGAATTCTATTCTCATAGCAACTTAAAATAGTTAAATTAAGTTATTAAACTTACTTAACTTAGGAAATTTGAGTTGGAAGTCTCTATGTTGTCGTGTGCATGTTTTCCCTACTTTATAGCAATCTAGTGTGAGTTAATTGTGAGTTGTAAACTAGAAGACTCAGTTTCATCAGCTAGTTGAGTTAAATTAGTTCTCAAACTAATTGAGAGAACTAATAGTGAGCTAACAATCAATGGTGTCACTAATCAACTCCACAAGTGCTACTCTAGTTAACTAAATATTTACTCATCAGAAACTCATGCATGTCGATTATTAGAAAGATCGAGTTCAGACTAGAGTGTAGGGATAGTGTACTACTTGTTTTAGATTTTTCTAAGGTGCATTGATAGTGGATGCATTCAGAAGCTAATCGTGAATGGATTACATAATTTTAATAAGCTTTATTTCCGTTTAAATATGAGCTATCCTCCATTGGAATTACGCATTGGAATAGAGACTCGGAGAGCTTGTGAAGAGGCTAAGATTTGGCCTTGAACTTGCTTATGAGTTGGAGATTGAGTTTTCTCAGTGTTGGTATTGTTCTAGAGATAACAATAATTGTAATTTCATCTTGATTTTTTGTTTTAATGCAAAAAAAATAGTAGTTTTCTGAGTTGTGCCTTTTCTGAGGGGGTGGACAGCCAAACCTAAACCATATTCTATGAGGGCAACATATTTTCCTCATTTTGTGGATGAAGAATACAATGAGGGTCTAAAGGAGGAAGTTTCAATGGAGGAGCTTGGATCCACCATTCATAGCTTCTAAAAAGAAAAATGTCATAGATTGGATGGCCTTCCTATCCAATTCTATATTGGCTATTTCGAATTTATTGGAGAGGATGTCCTTGAAGTGGTGGAATACTCTAGATCTAGAGTGAATATTTTAGATCCTTTCAATACAAAGGTATAAACCCCTCCTCTACTGATCACTATAGAGCTATCTTTCTTTGCAACACCATATACAAGATCATACCTGAAATCTTAGCCTAGTTCCTAAAAAAATCTTTGAAAAAAGATATGTTGTAAATAATTTGGGCTCCTCAAGGGTCATAAAATACATGATGTAATTGGTCTAGCTCAAGAGGGACTCCACATTATTGATGGCAGCAATCAATTGTCTAAATGTGGATTTATCAAGGCATTAGATAGGGTAAATTGGCTACATATAAGACTGCTTCCACTACATTTTTTCTTTCCCCATTTATTTGTAGCTTGGATCCTTTGTTTTGTCTCCTTAGCCTCTTTTTCACTAATTATGGACAGTGCAACTTCGCCTATTTTCACTTCAAGTCAACTGTTGTGACAAGGATTTGTTGTGACAAAGATTCCTTGTCTATAATCTTCTCTCCCTGACGGTGGTAGAATGTATCAATAAAATTATAAATGGTGCTCTCTGGTCTCCTCTTCAAAGGAATCTCCCTAGGAAATCAATGGACACTTTTAAATCTTATTTTTACAAATGATATTCAGTCTTTTGTGAAGGATCATTTAGAGTTCTAGATGCCTTTAACTTAGCTCTAGATGCTTTCAGTGAGGCTATAAGAATGGTAATTAAATGAATCAAAATCCTAGATTTTATTCTAGGGTATGGAAGAATAGGACAATATCCCATGCACAATGTTTCTCTAGGCTAGGGATATTTCAAATGGTCTAATATACTTAGGTTTTCATTTGAAGTGAAATAAATATTTAAAATAGGAATAGGTTTGGATGATAACAAAAATTCAAAAATGACTATCTACCAAGTGCTTCCTATAACTTTCTCGAGCTAAAAGGTTCCTATGATAAAATTAATTATTAAAGAAATTCGCAATTTTTGGGCACTCTCACCTCGATTCCGAAAAGAGTTCATAAGAAAATCAAGCAGCTCATCCTTTAGTTACTCTAGTCTGGAAATAAATAGAAACACATTTTTACAATGACAACATGGAAATATTTTACTTTATTCATCTATACTCTACCTTCCAAATTAGTTCACCTATACTCTAGCATCCAAAAGTTGTTGTCAGCTCATCCATGGGGCAAGGATTGTGGATGCAATATATTGCTCAGAAATAAATTCATCCCACCTCCATGTCTAACTAGATAATATCCATTACAAAGTCATCTACCTTAATATCCATTAAAAAATCATTTACCTCAAGTTCCATTATATGGAAAGCTATTGTAAATGAGTACCCCATTGTTTGCAATCTTTGTGTTTGGTCTATTGGATATGGGGAAAGATCCAAATTAGGCAATATCCTTGGGTGGGTAGTTTACAAAATGAAACTCCCTTAGTGGACCTCATTGGTGTGAAAAAATCAAGAATGGATATATGGATTTGTGTGGTTCAAAACTTGACTGCATATATGGATTCAACACCGTCAAAAACTTTTGGAGCACTTAGATTGTGAAGAAATCACTTGTCAAACTTGTGGTTTCAATGAATCTGTGCAAGATTCTACACAAATTAGATAAAAAGTAAAGCATAAAACTTCTCAAAAAGTCCACTATTATATATATATATATATAACAAGATTCTTACCACATAAATAGCCTTCACTACAAAACCATGGCTTATCCACATGCCTAAAAACCATAACTCATTTCATGAAACTTGTTCATATGACATTTTTTAAGCAATGAATTTATTTACAAAAAGAGAAAAGAAATATCCACTTTTGAAAAAAATTATTGATGTTTGATATGTAATTAGTCATAAGAATAGTCACATATTTTCTTAAAATTAACTACTATACATATAGAATATACCCAAATAGTTTAACAAATAAATTAAAAAATATATAGCATAAAATAATAATATTAATAAATTAGAGGCATAGGAATTGGCTTTAACTTGGTTCACAAGTATGGATTTGGAAAAAAAGGTATTTTTGAAAGATTTAAAAAGGCTAAACTTTATCAAGCTTCATACAAATACAATGATCACATTTTAATATAATGCACATCTTCATACATACAATATTAAGGCTAGGCAACTTAAATGCACATTTTCATACATACAATATTAGGGCTGCTCCAACTTAAACTCAACACAATGATCACATCCTAATATAATGCACATCTTCATCCATACAATATTAAGACTGCCCCAACTTAAACTCAACTTAGTGATGAACCAGAAAAATATCTTCATCCATACAATATTAACTCTGTGCCAACTTAAATGCCCATCTTCATCCATAAAATATTAGGGCTTCCCCACGTTAAACTCAACTTAATGATGAAGCAAAAAAATTATTAAAAAAAAAAAAAAAAAAAAATCAAAATTGATAGAATAAAAACAGGAATGTAAAATATATTAACCCAAAAATCCTTTAAAAAAAACGAATGAGATAAGAAATTAAATTAAACATCCATAATGTCCATGTATAACACACTTGGGTATATTTAAAACTGCCCTCACCAAATTGATATTTGGATCTAATCATTAATGTGATCATAAATAAGTTGGACATTATAAAAAATCAAAATGTTATTTAAGAATCCCTCCCAGGTTGATGATCGTTTCTAATCAATTACATCAACTTTATCAGGCTTCATATAAATAGAGTGATCACATCCCAATAATATAATGTACATCTTCTTTCACACAATTTTGGATGCTGCGGAACCTAAACTCAACTCAATGATGAAACAAAAAAAAATTAAAGAGAAAAGTTTCAAAACTATTCAAAACTCATACAATAATCAGGAATGTAAAATAAATTAACCCAGAAAACCTTAAAAATCGAAATCTTCAAAAATAGAATAATAAATTCAATTAAACCTCTATAATTTCCAGGTCTAACACACTTGGGTATATCTAGAATTGCACTAACCAAATTGCTATTCTGATCTAATCATTAAGGTTTTCATAAATAAGTTGCACATTATAAATCACAAATGTTATTTTAAAAGTCCCACACGCTTTCCACGGTGAATACGTGAAAGTAAATATATGAAAATAATTGTCTGCTAAACCCAATTTGACCGGAACCAAAAACATTGACAAACAACTATTGTGAAAGTAATATCACAGACGAACAAAAATTTCACGGAGAGGGATCTCCTCTGAGATCGTTCCCTGCTCACGACTTTTCTTCAAAGACTCCCACATTTGGAAAAATTCTTCTGGAGGTTGGGGCTTCACTTGTTTGAGCCCAGGAGCTATTTGAAGAAGGCAACCCAACAAACGAAGTACTCTCGCATCGTATTTGATGATATCCATCTGTATTAATTGAAGATTGACAAGTGGGTACGTTGAAGCTGGTGCAATTGGATCTCCTTCTACATCTTCCTGAGTTACATATTCCTGCGTTACAAAGTATATATATTATATACCCCAACATGCACTCTCAACAATAATGACATCTCAACAATAATGGCGACGAAATGAAAAGTAGGAAACAGAATAGGAGGATTCTGTGATTAAAGCAAAACTCTTACTGATAAATCTGAGATAGAAGCGTTTCTAACCCCTACTGAAATTCATCAAAGGAATTATTCACTTACCGGAATCGACAGAAACCACTACTTGGGTTCATCAAAAGAGTTATTCACTTACCGCAGTGAGCTGTCCGAGCAGGTGTAATCGCTGAAGGTTAGGAAGCCTCGAGAGCAGGTTTAGCAGAGGCACCGCCATCATTTGTCTC
>APFE030886394.1:79019-132957 GCA_000404065.3 Pinus taeda
TGAATGTTGTTGAAGTATAATGCTTTGAGAAATGTAAATATTTTGTAAAGACAAACTGAATTTTAGCGTTGTTATCTATTTAAATTTAATAATATTTTAATTACTTAAAATGAGAAATGTTTTAAGCATCAACAGCATTGGTAACTTCTCAAGAGGAAAGTTAGAAAAGACAGTTGCTAGAAATGCAATGGTCACTACCTCCCCTAACTGGAAGGGCTTCCAAAGAAAAGGAAGAGAGGGGAGGGAAAATGTGCGTTGTAAGGAGAGGCACGAAGAAGGGGAAAATGGCTAAGTCTCGTGATGACCACATAGCCATGCCTGATGTGCGAGCAACTTGCTGAGGACACTGATCTTGCAAGTGAGCTGGGGGGAGATTCTCGTCCCGAAAGACGAATTTCAAGGACAGGATGTAGATTGGGAGCGGGAGAACAGAGATAATCTCAGCTTTTGGAATGTTACACAAGCTACAGCAGCACAGGTAAGTGGACCATAACACTTAGAAAGAATTCTGAAGTATCAATGAGGTAGATAATGTTAGAACGTTTGCACTGTAATGATATAATGTCTAAGACCTAAGAAAACCGAAGAAGTTGCTTCATACTCTGCGCCTCATTTAAACAGAAAACTGATAGAAGACATCCTAAAAAGAAACATACAGTTGATGAACAATCGCTCTTCTGCTATGCTAAAAAGAAAAGAAATGCTCCACTAAAAGAAGAGAAGTTAACTGAAGTTGGACCACTTCCAATATAGTAAGGATTGCATGAGAAAGTGATGCAAGAAAAGAATACTGAAAACAAGAGAAACTTTTGATACGCATATTTTGATATAGCATCATGAAACTTGTAAGAAAGAAATACATTAAACTAGAAAACATTTCAACCTCAACAAGATTTTCTAAGATCGATTCAGAAATAAATTAGGCAATATTCTTATTTTTAAAAAAATTCAAATTGCAGTGGAAACAGGGAAATAATTTCTAAAGACCAGGTTCTAGTCATAATTCCGCAACAGAGAGTTGAGCTAGTTTTCTTACAAAGAAAAGAACGCAACTTGATGCGCATCCAAGAACCTGAGTGTGAGGACTCACGTCCAAACCATGTCGCTTGTCACAACAGAATTAAACTCATAAGGATTAAAAAGCATGGTTTGCCCTCGTTTCTGGGTGGATGAGTTTCCAAACCCCAACTATAAGCAAAGCTTCAAGCATCAACGGAGGTAATTCCAGCCAAAATCACAACAAGAATTAGCGAATGAATCTATTGTCCAATAATTGAGATGATTTGCTAAACGAAAACCCTCTACAGAATAGCATAGCCAGAGGGACACAAAGAAAATAACAGTTGAAAGGACAACAACATATGGCAGCACCGCATAAGTTTAGAAAATGTACTCTATGGAACATAACCCAGGAAGAATAATTCAAGATACACAAATTCTGCCAATTTATTACACATTAAATAAGATTAAGAGCATAAATGTCTTCCATTGCTAAAATTTAAAATAGAAAATTGTCTTACTGTAGATAACTATTACAATTATAGTGTTGGCCAGTGTGGCTCAAAATATTAGAGGTGAAATCCCCTCAAATTTAACCAACTTCTTACAAAAGGAACAATATATGACTCAAGCCTTTGGACCAAAACCATAGGGGCATTTCCTCTTCATAAGAATACACTTAACATTTACCAAAATACGGACATTTAACCGAGAGAACGGCTAGACTATGCAGGAAGGGTGAATCACCTCCTTCCAAAATTAAAACTAAAAGGACTACAACATGTTGTAAGAAAAACCAGGACGGAAAACTTCATACCCGGTGGAAACCTTAGAGGCATCATTCTTCCTGGAAATATCGACTCCCATCTGGTAGAAAACTCGAAATAAGATCGGGATGTACCTACGAGAAACCACCACAAAGAGGTTAAGTAATCAAAGAAGTTCTTAAAAAATAACTTAGTCTGCTGTGAGGAAAGGGTTTTACCATTGTTGCAATAAAGAGAAAATGAAAACAGGAAACTATCCAGCTGTAATCTTACCCGGAATACCAACTCTTGCAGTGAGGACAAGTATTGGCACTTCGAGCACCATCCAAAATCTCCACAGAGCTTTGGTTTGAAGCGGGAATGTGACCATGGTTGGAAGAAGTAGACCAAGCAGAATACATGAGCAAAGACGGACAAATGAGACCTCAATTCGGAAACAAGGGCAGTGAAAGTTGTAGGAACCAACCCTGGCCATTGGATTGCGCAACAAGCATTAGCACCATTGATACAAGAGGAATCCCAAGGCAGCAACTAAGGCTGGTCAGGACTGCCCATGCCACGTACAATGGATAGTGCAAGCAATTAATGAATCATCAGAGTTATCCAGAATCAAATGCAACTAACCAAACGGCTAAAGGACATGTAATCCACAAGTCTCAATGCGCATAAGAATTACATACAATCCCACGATCTAGATTGATTTACTTCAACAGTGGAGTCATGTCACATATGTGCAATGGTACAACCTCATAAGTATTATGAGTTGATGATTATGTTTGGTAGGAATTGGGGGTAAATCCTTTAAACATGATTTATATTTTATATATTTACATAATGTTACATTTTTTTTTAACTGTGTACATGACAAGTGGTGTGAGAGCCAAGTTTTCAAAAATTGCGCCCTTTGGAAAATTGGTGAGAAACAGATACAATACAATTATTCTTTTTTTTTGTTGTTTAAAAAAAAACAGTTAATGCATTAACCCTTCTTCTATTTCTCTTTTTGTGCTAAGAACAGCAAAACAGACGACAACCAATATGAGAAGAGCAGATAATGTTCCACACAGGTTTGTGGAGGGTCAAGGACCTACAATACGCCCTAAAACTAACCTAGAGTTATGGGTACAACTTGGAGAGGAGGATTGTAATACAAACCTTGCGATATGAGAGATGATATAGGAGTTAAAAAATGAGATGGCCCCATTGTGGGAGGATAGCGCGAGGTTAACCGTGGAATAAGAAAGGATTATAAAGAGCCTATCTGACAAGTAGAATCAGTGCTTGCTAAATCCTAGCCTTGAGCAGTAAAGAGCATTAGAGGAACAAGGCTACCACACAGAGGAGGAAGAGTCAGAAGGAAGGGAGGAAACTTGAGAAGAACTGTTTGATAATGCTTTTCAACAACAAACATCGAAGAGGCAGTGGATAGAATTGAAAGGGGAGTTTTGTAAGATAAACTGCCACACTTTGACGGAGAGTTGGATGAGGCAGCCAAGGCTTGGTTGATTAATATGAACAAATACTTTCAGCTATATGGATATGATCACAAACTTAAGGCACGGTTGGCAATTTTCCAATTGCAGGAGAAAGGCACCTTGTGGTGGGAAGGAGTTAAGATTGTATGAGGGGTAACTGAACAAAATATAACTTGGGAAATATTTCAAAAATATTTGAAGGAAAGATACCTAACCGAATGATTTTATGATGAAAAGGCAAGGGAATTCCATGATGATGAAAAGCAATCTTGGGGTAAGCCAAAATCCATTTTCAGATATGAATCTCGATCCTGGGACTGTGGTTTCTAGCCCATCAGAAGCGTTTTAGGCTTTTAACCCTTTGAATTTATTAACGTAGATTTTCATTAAAATCATGCCATCACTCTTCGTTCCGAGTTCAATTTTGTGTTGTGTCTGCATGCATGCACAAGCCGTGCAATAAACATCATCTGACAAACAATTTAACAAATTTGAGGTAGCTTGAAGTTCATCGCTGCCAACAATACATGCAATAATAGAGAAGATACGAGTCAGCTGTTGGAGAACAAACATGAAGCGTTAGATTGTACACAAATCGAGCACGACATCTGTCAAGAAATAAGATAATTGACCTCTTCCATATAGCGTAATGATTGGATCAATCATTCTGTGGCCTTCTATATATCCAGGGAAAGGTTGAGCGTATGCACTTTCGACAATACTGGGACGAACAATAACTACGGGACACCGAATTTCACCACAACTACCACTATAGAGAATATAACCAACACAAGAAACATATTTTGACATGTCATTGTATAGTGCTTGCTTCCGCAGCAAATAAAAGGCACATGGTTCACAACACATGATTACTATCAACGCGTACAACACTCTTACAATACATCTTATAGCAATCAAAGTCACAACACAAGAATTGAATCGTAAATTTAAACTATAAAAACTTATAACTCAATAAAGAGAAAATCGACATAATATATATATCAATGATTATATACAAAGAACACTTGTTCTAAGGCATTGCAGCCTTAGCCAATAAATCCACACAGCTACATTTGTATTCTCACTAGTGCGCCACTATCCCACGCATACGAACATGCTTATAAAGCATTTACGAAGGCGTGAATCAGTTAAGATCCACAAAATCTCTCTCGAAATCAGTCAACAGACTTACTTGCATTTCTCGTTGCATTCCTGGCAGATAATGACAATTAACTAAACCTCATCGTTCCAGCAAATTAGATCTGTTTAAAGAAGATTTTTTCCTAATTTCCTCTTTCGAAACCTCCATAATGCATGCGCGCAGATAATATATCTGTTTTAAATCTGCTTTCTGCTTTAAATCGGCTTTAACTTTCCTAGTCTTTGATGGCTTGCATTCCCTGCCTTTTGCTCCCGCATCAGACTCCCCATGCACAAAAATTTATGACCTCCTGGTCATATGCTTCTCCTGGTCTTCGTAATATCTTTAACTTGTGAGCTGCAATCTACCTCTGCAACAGCAAGTCCTCCTTGCTACCTCTTACCTCACCAAGCTCTCCTCTAGACTTGGTCTTTTGGTAAAGGCTCTACGCTATTGCAATCTTCTCACCTTCCTCTGCTGCTACCTACACAAAATATAAAGACCATACCTTACTGTACCTCCTTCCGCAGAATCTTTTACTGCCCTGATACCACTTGATGAAAAGAAATCATGGGGTAAGCCAAAATCCCTTTTTAGATATGAATCTCGATCCTGGGACTGTGGTTTCTGGCCCATCGGAAGCGTTTTAGGCTTTTAACCCTTTGAATTTATTGACGTATATTTTCATTAAAATCGTGCCATCACTCTTCGTTCCTAGTTCAATTTTGTGTTGTGTCTGCATACATGCACAAGCCATGCAGTAAACACCATCTGACAAACAATTTAACAAATTTGAGGTAGCTTGGAGTTCATCACTGCCAACAATACATGCAATAATAGAGAAGATACGAGTCAGCTGTTGGAGAACAAACATGAAGCGCTAGGCTGTACACAAATCGAGCACGACATCTATCAAGAAATAAGATAATTGACCTCTGCCATATAGCTCAATGATTGGATCAATCATTCTGTGGCCTTCTATCTATCCAGGGAAAGGTTGAGCATATGCACTTTCGACAATGCTTGGACGAACAATAACTACGGGACACCAACTTTCACCACAAATACCACTGCAGAGAATATAACTAGCACAACAAACATATTTTGACATGTCATTATATAGTGCTCACTTCCGCAACAAATAAAAGGAACATGGTTCACAACACACGATTACTATCAATGCGTACAACACTCTTACAATACATCTTACAGCAATCAAAGTCACAACACAGGAATTGAACCGTAAATTTAAACTATAAAAACTTATAACTCAATAAACAGAAAATCGACATAATATATATATATCAATGATTATATACAAAGAACACTTGTTCTAAGGCATTGCAGCCTTAGCCAATAAATCCACACAGCTACATTTGTATTCTCACTAGTGCGCTGCTATCCCACACATATGAACATGCTTATAAAGCATTTACAAAGGTGTGAATTAGTTAAGATCCACAAAATCTATCTCGAAATCACTCAACAAACTTACTTAAATTTCTCATTGCATTCCTGGAAGATAATCACAAGTAACTAAACCTCATCGTTCCAGCAAATTAGATCTGCTTTAAAGAAGATTTTTTCCTATTTTCCTCTTTCGAAACCTCCATAATGCATGCACGCAGATAATATATATGTTCTAAATCTGCTTTCTGCTTTAAATCGGCTTTAACTTTCCTGGTCTTCGATGGCTTGCGTTAGCTGGCTTTTGCTCCCGCATCAAACTCCACAGGCACAAAAATTTATGACCTCTTGGTCATATGCTTCTCCTGGTCTTCGTAATATCTTTAACTTGTGAGCTGCAATCTACCTCTGCAACAACAAGTCCTCCTTGCTGCCTCTTACCTCACCAAACTCTCCTCTAGACTTGGTCTTTTGGTAAAGGCTCTAGGCTATTGCAATCTTCTCACCTTCCTCTACTACTACCTACACAAAATATAAAGACCATACCTTATTGTACCTCCTTCCGCAGAATCTTTTACTGCTCTGATACCACTTGATGAAAAGAAATCTTGGGGTAAGCCAAAATCCCTTTTCAGATATGAATCTCGATCCTGGGACTGTGGTTTCTGTCCCATCGGAAGCGTTTTAGGCTTTTAACCCTTTGAATTTATTACTGTAGATTTGCATTAAAATCATGCCATCACTCTTCGTTCCCAGTTCAATTTTGTGTTGTGTCTGCATGCATGCACAAGCCATGCAGTAAACACCATCTGACAAACAATTTAACAAATTTGAGGCAGCTTGAAGTTCATCACTGCCAACAATACATGCAATTATAGAGAAGATATGAGTCAGCTGTTGCAGAACAAACATGAAGCGTTAGCCTCTACACAAATCGAGCACGGCATCTGTCAAGAAATAAGGTAATTGACCTCTGCCATATAGCATAATGATTGGATCAACAATTCTGTGGCCTTCTATCTATCTAGTGAAAGGTTGAGCGTATGCACTTTCGACAATACTGGGATGAACAATAACTACAGGACACCGACTTTCACCACAACTACCACTGTAGAGAATATAACCAGCACAACAAACATATTTTGACATGTCATTGTATAGTGCTTGCTTCAGCAACAAATAAAAGGCACATGGTTCACAACACAAGATTACTATCAATGCGTACAACACTCTTACAATACATATTACAGCAATCAAAGTCACAACAGAGGAATTGAATCATAAATTTAAACTATAAAAACTTATAACTCAATAAACAGAAAATCGACATAATATATATATATATATATCAATGATTATATACAAAGACCACTTGTTCTAAGGCATTGCAGCCTTAGCCAATAAATCCACACAGCTACATTTGTATTCTCACTAGTGCGCCGCTATCCCACGCATACGAACATGCTTATAAAGCATTTACAAAGGCGTGAATTAGTTAAGATCCACAAAATCTCTCCCGAAATCACTGAACAAACTTACTTTAATTTCTCGTTGCATTCTTGGCAGATAATCACAATTAACTAAACCTCATCGTTCCAACAAATTAGATCTACTTTAGAGAAGATTTTTTCCTATTTTCCTCTTTTGAAAGCTCCATAATGCATGCACGCAGATAATATATCTGTTTTAAATCTGCTTTCTGCGTTAAATCGACTTTAACTTTCTTGGTCTTCGATGGCTTGCGTTCGCTGGCTTTTGCTCCCGCATCAGACTCCCCAGGCACAAAAATTTATGACCTCCTGGTCATATGCTTCTCCTGGTCTTCGTAATATCCTTAACTTGTGAGCCACAATCTACCTCTGCAACAGCAAGTCCTCGTTGCTACCTCTTACCTCACCAAGCTCTCCTCTAGACTTGGCCTTTTGGTAAAGGCTCTAGGCTATTGCAATCTTCTCACCTTCCTCTGCTGCTACCTACACAAAATATAAAGACCATACCTTACTGTACCTCCTTTCGCAGAATATTTTACTTCTCTAATACCTCTTGATGAAAAGAAATCTTGGGGTAAGCCAAAATCCCTTTTCAGATATGAATCTCGATCCTGGGAGTGTGGTTTCTGGCCCATCGGAAGCGTTTTAGGCTTTTAACGCTTTGAATTTATTAACGTAGATTTTCATTAAAATCGTGCCATCACTCTTCGTTCCCACCTCAATTTTGTGTTGTCTATGCATGCATGCACAAGTCGTGCAGTAAACACCATCTGACAAACAAATTAACAAATTTGAGGCAGCTTGAAGTTCATCACTGCCAACAATACATGGAATAATAGAGAAGATACGAGTAAGTTGTTGGAGAACAAACATGAGCGTTACCCTGTACACAAATCGAGCACGGCATCTGTCAAGAAATAAGATAATTGACCTCTGCCATATACCGTAATGATTGGATCAATCATTCTGTGGCATTCTATCTATCCAACGAAAGGTTGAGCATATGCACTTTTGACAATACTAGGACGAACAATAACTACGGGACACCGACTTTCACCACAACTACCACTGCAGAGAATATAACAAGCACAACAAACATATTTTGACATGTCATTGTATAGTGCTCACTTTCGCAGCAAATAAAAGGCACATGGTTCACAACACAGGATTACCATCAACGTGTACAACACTCTTACAATACATCTTACAACAATCAAAGTCACAACACAGGAATTGAATCGTAAATTTAAACTATAAAATCTTATAACTCAATAAACAGAAAATCGACATAATATATATATCAATGATTATATAGAAATACCACTTGTTCTAAGGCATTGCAGCTTTAGCCAATAAATCCAAGCAGCTACATTTGTATTCTCACTAATGCGCTGCTATCCCACGCATACGAAAATGCTTATAAAGCATTTAAAAAGGTGTGAATCAGTTAAGATCCACAAAATCTATCCCGAAATCACTCAACAAACTTACTTAAATTTCTCGTTGCATTCCTGGCAAATAATCACAATTAACTAAACCTCATCGTTCCAGCAAATTAGATCTGCCTTAAAGAAGATTTTTTCCTATTTTCCTCTTTTGAAAGCTCCATAATGCATGCACGCAGATAATATATCTGTTTTAAATATGCTTTCTGGTTTAAATCAGCTTTAACTTTCCTGGTCTTCGATGGCTTGCGTTCGCTAGCTTTTTCTCCTGCATCACATGACCTGCAACTTGGGCAGCAAACAATGGATGATTTTATCACTCGATTTACCTCATTGCTCCATTATGTGTCTTACATACATGATGAGAAGACTAAGGTACAGTGGTTTGTCAGTAGCTTACCTTTGGCCGTGAGGGAAAGAATTGAGTTTAATAACCCAAAAATGATGGATGAAGTGATACGAAAAGCTAGGATTTATTATCAGCAAAGTAAGAAGAAGGGAGAAATCCTAGGAAAAAAGTGGATTGATAAGAGAAGTAACAAGATGGCAGGAAATAGTAAAGGAAAGCGCAGTAGTGTTAACAAAGGATTTTCCAAGGGGTGAAACAACATAAATATACAGAAGAACCTGCTGAGATTAAAGCCACCCATTGAGTCCAGAATCAGTGAACAATCTAGAAAAAATTACAATGAAGGAACAACAAGGCCTCTAGTACAATGTTGGGGTTGTGGTGGACCTCATTATGTTAAAAATTGTCCTAAACGAAAGGGTACCAAATAGGTTTCCCAGATTTGTAAAGCATATATAGTTGGTGACGTGGGATGTAGTATACCAATGATTAATGCTGCTGTAGAAGATCGTCAGGCAGAGTACCAGCTAACCATGGTTGAATTTGAAGGTAAGATCTTTGATTTCACTGTAACTATTTTAATTGATTCCGGAGCTACGTTAAGTTACATTAGTCCTAATGTTGTGGAAAAATGTCAGTTACAAACTGTCAAATTTAAAGACCCTTGGCTAGTACAACTGGCAATAGGGGCAAATAGACATGTGCTAGCTAAGGTCCATAACTACCCTTTAAAGATAGCAGGATAGTCGGTGATGGTAGATTTAAGAGTGCTTCCCCTTGGTTTGTATGATGTGTTGATAGTTATGGATTGGTTAGAAAAATGCTGGTCCATTACAAACTATAAAACAAAGACTATCTATTACAAGGATGAGCTCAAAGAAAAGCAAGAGATGCAAGGTATTAGGAGGCTAGTGCAGATTCGACCAATAACCACCTCTCAATTGGCAAAATGTATTAGGAAAGGATGTCAGATTTATGCCATCCAAGTGGGTTATGCCAACTCAAAAGATAAAAAAACCACATTGGAGAGCATTCCAATGATACAAGAATTTGCTTATGTGTTCCCAGAAGGAACACCAAGATTGCCACCCAAGAGAGAAATAGATTTCACCATCAAATTGGTGCCACGGGCAGTTCCGATATCTCGAGCTCCTTACAGAACGAGCACACCATAATTGACAGAGTTAAAGATGCAATTACACGAGCTGTTGGAAAAAAATTACATCCGCCCCGGTGTTTCACCCTAGGGAGCCCCGGTGTTGTTCGTTAAAAATAAATATGGGACCCTTCGTATGTGTATGGACTATCATTAGTTGAATAAATTGACAATCAAGAATAAATATCCTTTACCCCATATTGATGAAATTTCTAATCAAGTAAAAGGGGCAACGACATTTTCAAAAATTGATTTACAATCGGGGTATCACCAAATTAGAATTAAAGAGGAGGACATAGCCAAAACTACTTTTAGAAAACAATATGGACACTATGAGTTTGTGGTGTTACCCTTTGGTTTAACCAATGCCCCCACAACCTTTATGTACTTAATGAACAATTTATTTCATCAGTATTTAGACAAGTCTGTGTTAATTTTTATCAATGATATACTAATATATTCTCAGAATATTGAGGAACACGAGCACCTCAGATTGGTTCTACAAACTCTTCGAGAACACCAGTTATATGCCAAGTACAACAAGTGTGATTTATTTAAGGAAAAAATACAGTACTTGGGACATATAATCACTAAAATATGGGATCGTTGTGGATCCTAAAAAGATAAGGACCATAATGGAATGGCCATTGCCAAAGGACATGGCTGACATAAGATCCTTAATGGGGTTAGCAGGTTATTACAGGCCATTTGCGGAAGGATTTTTGAGAGTGGCTTACCCTATCACTTCTTTGTAGAAGGGAAAGATTTTCAAATGGACTGGAGAACGCCAAAAGAGTTTTGAACAACTCAAGCATCTCCTCACCACTGCACCTATTTTAAGCATAGTCGATCCAAGTATAGACTATGTGGTGTGTACAAATGCGAGTAAGGGGTAGGAGGAGTATTGATGCAAGAGGGAAAGGTAATCAAATATGAGTCAAGAAAATTAAAATAGCATAAGAAAAAATATTTCGCTTACGATTTGGAGTTTGCAGTTGTCATTCATGCTTTAAAAATGTGGTGCCATTATCTTATGGGAATATTTTTTTTTTTTATTTATGGACAATCACAGTCGAACTAATCATTTTAGTTAGCCCACCTTAAATGCTAGGCAAGCACGGTGGGTATATTTCTTAAGTGGCTTTGATTTCGAGATCAAGCATTTAATAGGGAAAGATAACAGGGTAGCAGACGCTTTAAGTTGAAAATTACAATGTCTCTATGAGATTTCTCAAAGCGAAGGAAAAAGTACCTTCAAAGAAATGATTAAAAAGGTAGCAGAACAAGATGCAACATATTAGCAAATAGGATAGCAAATGCAACATTCAACCATCAAAGAAAATCAATAAGGATATAGTATGGATGCTGCTGGAATGTTGTATTATAAGAAAAGGTTGTATGTGCCCAATCAAGACATCATTAAAAACTTGATTTTAGATGAATTTCATAAAAGTTATTATTCTAGACACCCGGGATATTAGAAAATGATCACTACACTCCAGAAATAATATTATTGGTTGGGAATGAAAAGAGACATGGCTGAATACTTAGCACGCTATCTGGAATGCCAACAAATTAAAGCAAAACACTAGTACTCTGCTGGGTTATTACATCCATTACCCACTTTAGAATGGAAATGGGAAACTATCTCTATGGACTTCATAAGACGTTTACCCAAATCAAAAAATAACAACGATTCTATCATGGTGGTGGTGGACAAGTTAACCAAATCAACACATTTTATACCAGTGCAATCTACTTACAGAACTATGCAGATTCCCCATATCTTTATGCAAAATATTTTTGGACTGCATGGGTTACCAAAAACAAAATTTTTTTACCATGATGTAAAATTTACATTGGCCTTCTGGAGAACTCTGTTTGGAGAATTGGGAACTCAACTGAATTTCAGTACCGCTTATCATCCTCAAACTGATGGACAAATAGAACGAGTGAACCAGGTTGTTGAAGACATGCTAAGAACATATGTGATGTAGCAACCAACCAAGTGGGAAGAATATCTACACTTGGTTGAGTTTGCGTACAATAATGGCCATCATACATCTTTGAAAATGAGCCCGTTTGAAAGTGTCGCACACCCTCAAGCTGGAGTGGACCCAAATAAAAACTGATGTTGGGTCCCAAAATGCTTAAGGAGATGGAAGGAATGATCAAGAAAGTACGGTCCAATCTTAAGGCAGCACAAGACAAGCAAAATAATTTTGTTGACCAGAAAAGGAAGTTTAACGAATATCAACTAGGTGAGCATGTGTATGTGAGAATTCAAGAAAAGAGGAGCACGTTACAATGGAGTGGGAGCACCAAGTTGGCACCTCGATTCTGTGGACCTTTTTAGATCTTAGCGAGAATTGGGCCGATGGCATACTAGCTCGCTCTGTCAAGTCATATATGGGTCCACAACATCTTCCATGTATCGGTATTGAAGAAATATGTTTATGATCCTAAGCATGTAATTAGCTGGCAGGCTATACAGGTAAGAAATATCTCTAGTAGACCAATTTGAATGTGTCTAAAAAAAAAATTGACTTAAAATGTTGTCTGTTTTAGGTCGAGCTGGAAGGAGAAATCTTGGTCGAGTCGATGAGTTTCCTCTATCAGAGAGAAGTAACACTGCAGAAATGAGCCATCACCGAGGTTAAAGTGTAGTGGCAGTACTTTGGGCCAGATGAGTCCAGCTGGGAGGATGAACAACTCATGAGAGAATCTTATCCAGGGTTGTTCATGGCCAAAAAACATCATGATGATGTTTGACTTCAGGAGGGGGAGATGCAATGCCCCCAGGGAAATGTAAATATTTTTTTTTACCGCAGTAAAAGACAAACCAAATTTTAGTGTTTTATATATTTGAATTTAATAATATTTTAATTATTGAAAATGAGAAATGTTTTAAGCATCAACTGAACTGGTAACTTCTCAAGAGGGAAGATAGAAAAGGAAATTTCTGGAAATACAACCCTAACTACCTCCCCTAACTGGAAGGGATCCCAAAGAAAAGGAAGAGAGGCGAGGAAAAATGTACGTGTAAGGATAGGCAGGAAGAAGGGGAAAATGGCTAAGTTTGGTGATGACCAGATAGCCATGCACTATGTGCGAGTGACTTTCTGAGGATAGTTGTCTTGCAAGTGAGCTAGGGGGGAGATTCTGGTCCCGAAAGATGAATCTCAAGGATGGGCGATAGATTGGGAGTGGGAGAATAGAGGTAGTCTTGGCTTCTGGAATGTTACACAGGCTACAAGAGCATAGGTAAGTGGACCAAAACACTTAGAAAACATTTTGAAGTATCAATGAGGTAGATAATGTTAGAATGTTTACACTGTAATGAAATAATGTCTAGGAGCTAAGAAAAATGAAGAAGTTGTTTCATACTATGTGCCTCATTTAAATAGAAAACTCATAAAAGACATCCTAAGAAAAAAACATACAGTTTATGGACAATCACTCTTCTTCTCTGCTAAAAAGGAGAGCAGTGCTCTGTTAAAAGAAAAGTAATGCTCTGCTCAAAGAAGAGCAGTGCTCTGCTAAAAGAAGAGCAATGCTCAACTAAAAGAAGAGCAGCTAATTGAAGTTGGACCACTTCCAATATGGTTAGGATTGCATGAGAAAGTGATCCAAGAAAAGAATACTGAAAACAAGAGAAACTTTTGATACACATAGTTCGATATAACGTCCTGAAACTTGTAAAAAGGAAATACATTAAACTAGGAAACATTTCAACCTCAACAGGATTTTCTTAGATCAATTCATAAATAAATTAGGTAATATTCTTATTTTAAAAAAAAAGTCAGATTGTGGTGGAAATAGGGAAATAATTTCTAAAGACTAGGTTCTGGCCATAATTCTACAATAGAGAGTTCAGCTAGTTTTCTTGCAAAGAAAATAATGCAACCCGATGTGCATCCAAGAACTTAAGTGTGACGACTTAGGTCTAAACCAAGTCACTCATCGCAACAAATTAAACTTAGAAGGATTACTCGTCTAAATTCTTTAAAATTCATGGTTTTCCCTCGTTTCCTGGTGGACGAGTTTCCAAACCCCAACTGTTTCCAAACCCCAACGTTAAGAAACCCTTCAAACATCAACAAAGGTAATTCCAACTAAAAGCACAACAAAAATTAGAAAATTAATATACTATCAGGTAATCGAGATGATTTGCTAAATGAAAACCCTCTGCAAAATAGCATAATGAGGGACATAAAGAAAATAACATTCAAGAGGACAACAACATATGGTAGCACCACATAAGTTTATAAAGCGTACTCTATGGAACATAACCCGGAAAGAATAATTCAAGATACACAAATTCTACCAATTTATTACACATTAAACAAGCTTAAGAGTGTAAATATCTTCCATTGGTAAAATTTAAAATAGAAAATTATCTTACTGTAGATAACTATTACAATTACAGAATTGGCCAGTGTGGCTCAAAATATCAGAGGTGAAATCCCCTCAAATTTAACTAGCTTCTTGTAAAAGGAACAAGATATGAGTCAAGCCTTCGGGCTGAAACGAGAGGGGTAGCACCTCTTCATAAGCATACACTTAACATTTACCAAAATACGAACATTTATCAGAGAGAATGGATGGACTACACAGGAAGGTTGAATCACCTCCTTCCACAAAGGAAATTAAAAGGACTGCAACATGTTGTAAGAAAAACTAGGGCTGAAACCCTCATACCTAGTGGAGACCTCAGAAGCATTCCTGTTCCTGGAAAGCTCCGCTCCCAACTGGTAGAAAACTCAAAACAAGAGTGGGATGTAGCGACGAGAAACCACCACGAATAGGTTAAGTAATCGAATAATTTGTTAAAAAAAAACTTAGTGTACTATGAGAAAAGGTTTTTACCATTATTGCAATAAAGAGGAAATGAAAACAAGAAACTATCAAGCCGCAATCTTACCTGAAATACCAACCCTAGTAGTGAGGACAAGGATTGGCACTTTGAGTGCCCTTCAAAATCTCCATAGAGCTCTGGTTTGAATCGGGAACATGAACACGGTTGGAAGCAGGAGACCAAGCAGAAGACATGAGCAAAGACAAATGAATGAGACCTCAATTTGGCACCAAGGTTAGTGAAAGTTGAAGGAACCAACCCTCGGCATAGGATCGCGCAACAGGCCTCAACACCATCGATACAAGAGGAATCCCAAGGCAACAGCTGAGGCTAGTTAGGACTACCCATGCCACGTACAGTGGATAGTGTAGGTAATTAATGAATCATCAAATTTATCCAGAATCAAATGCAGCTAACCAAACAGCTAAAGGACATGTAATCCACAAGTCTCAATGTGCATAAGACTTACATACAATCCAACAGTTTAGATTGATTTACTTCAACAGTGGAGTCATGTCACATATGTGCTACGGTACAACCTCATAGGTATTATGAGTTAATGATTATGTTTGGTAGAAATTGGGGTAAATCCGTGAAACATGATTTATATTTTTGTATTTACATAATGTTACAATTTTTTTTTTAACTAGGTACGTAACATGAGGGTTCGAAATATTTGCTCCCTAAATCATTATTGTGATTAGTCTGGAAGAGTTATTATTTTCAATATGAATCACAAAAAATATGATTTCTAAAATATATAACTTTTGAAAAGATTTTTAATTTTTTTTTGTCCAATAGACTTTTTTATTGACTTGTTTAACTTTTACCATCTTTGACTAAGGAAAACTATTTTTTTATCTCTTTTTTCCTTGCACTTATATAATCCCATTAGCACACTTTTCTAATTACTCTTCCTTTTCCCTTCCCTAAGCGTAGGTGGAGAGTTTGTTTAAGGGCAGTGTTGTTGTTCCACATTAAGAAAAGAGATATCTAGAAATATCAAAATTATAATTTTCATAATTATAAAATAATTTTAAGAAATAATATTAAATTTTAAGTTATTTTGATCATATAATTGGGTTTTAAGTTAAATATTTCTTATTATTCTCTAAGATAGTCTAACTAACAAATAATATGACTAATAATGACTAATAAGGTCATTAATCACGTCATTTGGATTAAGTTGGAAGACATTATTATTCACAATATGGATCACAGAAGTCTACAAGATAAAATGAATTTTTTTCTTGGTCATTTCTCCAGTGAATTTTGCCAAAATATAGTATAGATTTTTAAAAATAATAAGTTTAAGTTGTTTAAGTTATAAATTTACAGTTCTCTAGGCTTTCTGAGAAGGTTAATCCATTTATGCATTAAAAAATGCATTTTAAACAACAAGAAATCACATTGTTACATGAGATTATATCACTAATTTAAGAGAAAAACAACATTTTATTTATTAATTATCTTCTCATAATTAATAAATTACAATATTTAAAAAAATTGTTTATATTTATAATATAATAATATAATTAATAAATTTTTTTCTATATTTATATTTTATTATAATTATTTTTAAAATAAAATATGATATCTACTTTATTATTATTATTATTTTAAAACTATTTTAATGTTACTAATACATTTCAATAATATAAAATTAGTAATTAATTAGAAGGAAAATCATTAAACTTTGAATTGTAAACCTTTATCCTAGAAATACCTTAATTGAATTGTCCTCCACAATCTTATATCTCTTGGATTTTAATAATATAAAATTGGTTCAATTTATTTATTTTGAAACAGTAATGTCCGAATGACTAAACATGAGCTGAGATGCCCCGTACTGACAACCATGGCACCACCTACTCCTTGAGCCTAATTAATATAGGACAAGCATGTCATTTCAAGGAATCGAACATGGGTGGTTAGGGAGTTAACAACCCATCTTAACCACCTGGTATAGCCTTAATTAATCAAATATGTCCGTGTCTATTAATAATATAAAGGAAATTCAATTCGTTAATATAATCGATACAATGATAATTTAAATTTGTTGTGTGTAATGGATTTCGATTCAATAAGTGATATTCTTATATGCGATATTTCTAAAATGAAAATTTGATATTAAAATAGTTTGTTTAAAACCTTGATTGTACATATAATATAAGAGTTATTGTTTTTCTAAGCGAGGGTTTATGGTTTTCGTCTTTATGTGGTTTGCATTTTTCATGTACACATCCCTTGAAGAATAGCTCATAGATTACTCATATGACCCCTTAGAAGGGATTAACATTTGGATATCCCATTATCCTCAAGTTCATTTGTGTCCTCGTGTGAAGTGGTGCCCTTCTCATTTGGTTTATTCTTACTTATGACAACCTCCCATTTGTGGCCTAAATCTCCACCATAATTCTTTGATAAGGGTCACCAGCCCTATAATTCATTCCAATATGTTGAACGAAAGGGTGGTACGACCCTCTTAATCATTAGATATAGCAATGTCTAATCAGAAGATTAGCAATATGGCTACAAAGTTATATAGAATTATTCATCCTCCTCTGATATATTCCCCGTCGGTTACCACCTTTAGATCCTTGCCCATGGGAATCCCTAATACATTCATTTTTTAGTAACCATATGGCTCCATCATAATTAGGCTCTATCAAAAGAGTCGTTTCCTGCAAAAATTTGAGTGGTAGAGATCTAGAAAAGTAGCTATCTAACTGGCTCTCGCCAAAAACTAGTTTGGTTAATGTTATGATCAAGAATATTCATAAGTGAATAAGAGAAAGATGGTAGTGCAATATCCCTTTTGGAATATTTGGCTAAAATAATGGTCATTTCATCACAACAAAATCAAACCAGAAGGTACATGCATAAAACACCATAAATTTACACTATTTTTTGCTAGCAATATTTTTAATCTACAATATAGCCCAGAAAATAAATAGTATTGATACTATTTCAAGTTCATGAAATTTTTGCAACATTGTAAATAACCAGAAATGTTGAACACAAGAAAAACATATTTAATCTCAGTTTCATTATATTAATGATAAATAGGAGTATATGGAAATATGAAATAGGTTGAAATAGTTGAGAACCTCGAACAACTACTGCAAAGTGCGTCCAACCTCAAAATATATTTGTTGTAGCACTAGACCTAGCCTCTCAAAATGAAACTACAACCAATAAGCACACCTGCGAATTCTGAATGAATTCACCGAGGGGAGAGAATTATTCTCACCCACTCTCACTGAAATCACCCAAGTGTTTCTATCCTAGGGTTACTGCTGAAGTTGGGAACTCTCGGTTCTCCGAACGCCTCGACAAGAAGAAGAATATTCAACTCAAGGATGTCCCAAACGTTCTCCTCCTCCTCTTTTTAGAGACTACTTAGATAGATCTCCAAGTCTCTAAAAGAATCTTATTTTTATTATTTAATATTAGTATAGAAACTCCTTTTTTACTCAATCTAAGTGACTTTTAATTTATTTTATTTCACTACATCACTTTTCACCATTTTTCCTTCAATTAATTATTTTCCCCTATTTTAATTCAATAACGTAACTAATTAAAGTCAATTATAATGTGGGAAAATGGTCAACCACCCACCATACTCTCTATGGCCACTTGAAATCACTTCTAAACATCAAATCATTTATACATTCCTGTTCCATTTCCAGCAAGCTATTACACCAAGGGACTCCATCAAATATTCCTCCCTGAATGCCACCTCAAGAATAATTAATTAAGTCAGACCCATTAATGATTCTTCCTTTTGAAAGTTGTCGGAATGCAATGAAACAAAAGGAAAATTGTGTGAATGACAGTATATGTCTGTAAAACCCCCTCCTAGGTCTACCCAAAGAAACCATACCAACCTAGGTAAACATGAGGAGTGATGCTACTACAATCAGATTCAACCTACTATGTCACCTTAAGGAAGTGGAATCAATGGAACTTCACATACAGTCATCTAACATCATCAAAAAAACCCTCAGGAGACAAGTCAACCACTCATACAGTCTGTCCCTAGGACCCACTATTATTTTGCAGCTCTTAGGCCATAGTCGCTCTCATGCTATGGGAAAGGGAGAAACCAGAAACCCAAAGTCACTCTCATAGGACTACCTTTCAACTACAGTAGAACAAAATTGTTAGTTCTGTGACAGTGACCTTGGGAATTAAGCCACTATTTTAGCCCAGAATCATGGCCTCTACCCAAAACCTAATGTAACTTCCATAATTCATTAAAAACATGATAACAATGTTTATTTAATCAAAAATCACCCTCGGGACTAGGCCTGAGCATCCCCAATTGGGTCTAACACTTTGTCAAAAAATTGGCATCAATGCACCCTATTGGGAATAATACTGGGAAGGGGGGGTGAATCAGTATTAATCAACTCAATAAATTTTCATTTCATACTGAGATTTATATATGCTACCTTGATGAAGGCAACTCACGTGTACATGCAACTGTCTTTAAAGAAACCATCGTATATCCATTAAACTTATGATTCAGTTAATTCACCATATGTTCATATTTGATCAATGCATGAGTACTTCATTAACCATATAAATAGTAACCATGTGCAGTAATAATAGAGTAAACCATCACACATAAGCAACACAAGTGAACACAAATATTTAAGGTGGAAACCCAATGCGGGACAAAAACCACCTGCTGCTATCTTCTTTTAATTTAAGAAAAACCTTATTACAATCTTGTACTGGTGTAGACTCATGCTAGTACAAAAGCTCCCACCTACAGAAGGCTACAACCTTTTCTCGTTGTCTACTACTACTAGAAACGAGCTACAACCCCCTAGCTCTTGTACTAGTCGATTTGTTTACTAGTACATAGGTGCTGACCTATATAAGGCTCCAACTTTCACACATTTTCTAGCTGCTACTAGACGGGAGCTCCAATCCCTTGGCTGTTTTATGTGATGATCCATTTACTAATACGTACGCGATAGCCTACAAAAGGCTCCAACCTTCACTCATTTTCCAACTACGACTGAAAGGGAGCTCTAACCCCTTGGCTCTTATACTGGAAGATATGTTTACCAATATGTAAGTGCTGGCCTACATAAGCCTACGACCTTCTCTCTTCCTTCAGGCACCACATTTCATAAATTTTAAGATTGGATACTCCTGGAACACAACACCACAATCTAAAGGTTTCATTTCATCCAATTTTCATACTGGACCCATCAACAACACTAAAGTTCAAAATCAGTCAGCACTGTGATACAATAAATCACTGAAAACCTATCATCACTAAAGCAAATAACAATCAATCAATCTGAATATTCAAAACACTGTCACCAAAATACAGTCACAAGAACACAAATACAACCTAAAATTCTACATCATCAACCATAACCAACTGCAACTTCAAATACCATATTTCATAATGTATACGTTACTCGGATGTGATTAGCTAGCATGTATATGTGATTTTATCAATGCGAACCAACTTACAGATCTGCAAATACTAACCTAAAAACTTAACAACTATTCCAGGCTTTAGTCATACCCAGATCATAACATTTACTTAATAAAACATGCGTCAGTATTCGGATCTAGACTATCCATGATCAGACCACATAATGATAATTCATTATAGGCCTTATGATCGCGATCCATCATCAATCATCAACCAAATAGGTGCATCCTTAGTTCAAATCAACCAAAGCATCAAAAGCCCATAACTTGCATATTTTCTTTTGATCTCACTCTTCAAAAGATATTCATTACTTTCACACTTTGGCCTAATGATCTTTTCCTCCTTGTATACTTAGATATTTTATGAATACCTCAAACCAAAACCACGTAGGACCAATACCTTTGACCAAATACCTAGGGTTATTACCTCGGACCAAATACCTTAGACCAATACCTTGGAACAAAATACCTTAGAACAAATACCTTGGACCAAAACCTTTGTTTTCCAACATGTACACGATTTTCCTCCTCTGTGAGTGTGTGTATATGTATACACTCCTTTTGTTCTATTAACCCTCGTGTATATGCTACTTGGACAAACTGAACCTGCATATACTTCTTAAACCACTCTCTTTCTTCAACCTTTGAAGTCTGATCTATAAGTTAACATGTTGCATTGTGAACTATCATCTGAGTGAGTTTCCATCAAAGACAACACCCATATCATAATGCCAACAATCTCCCAGTTTGGACATGATGACAACAACAACATCAAGACACGCTGCCCCTTTGACATCAAGGGGAAAGTGCGGACCAAGCTATTCTCCCCCTTTGATATACATTTTGTTGTCCATGTTCCCCCTAAGTACATGCTGAATTCTTTGATTAAGCTCCCCCTTTGTGCATGATGAGATGCACTAAACTATCCATGCTCCCCCTCAGCACATGCAGATTCTCAAAAAAATTATTTTTCAAAAGAATAACATGACTCTATAACTCAACTAAGTGAGTATGACCTTCCCATCACCAACGACTCATACATACATGAATCTCCTAACCAAGTGGTGTTACAACCAATTTTGACGCATCGACCCAACCAAGTGGGGATATACCAAATGTTTATATATGGCTGAAATAGAAATTATTAGATCATCCTTCCCATCCATAGTGGGGTTACAAATTAGGTATTTTCATGACCTTTACATCAAATAATATACATGACATTTATAAAAAGTACCAATAATCTAAACAAGACCATGATTTTCATCAAAAACTACCATATATGAACTGCACCATCGACATCTTCCAGTAGCATCAATATGAATAGCATGTATATGTCCATCATCAAAAGAGTCACCTGAATAAAAAAAACTATGTGGATCAAGCAATATAATCATCTTCATGTACTAAGATCTTCTAACATAATGCCAACAATGCATTATTAGAAGCATATGCTCCCCCTGAAATTGTGCCAAATGTTCACTGTCAGATGTGATCATTGCAAATATTAGTAAGAATCATCACGGAATTATCATCAATTAGATATACATCAAATTTTTAATAGCTTATGAGCACCAACACATTTCCACATATCATCAGTAGATTGTAACCATCATCAAAAAAGCAGATAATTGACTGAACCATATCAAACCCCTTTTCCTGAGTTTGTCCCACTGCTTTTTCATCAAACCAACATATATGAAACCGTGCAGCTTCAAACTCACGTATATACGTGAATTGTTTTCATGAAACTTGTGTATGAGATTTAGAACACTGAATTTTCACACTTTTAGCTCCCCCTAAGTTTGTTATGTCTATAAATTGTGCTATGCCACATCCTTCTGACTGTACTTACTTCTTCTTCCATATCTTTGAGAGTGATGATGTTTTGTCCTTTTGATATGGTTCCCAAAATTTTCTCATGCATTTATTTCCTATATGTCTAAAATTTTCATGCATAACATATTACATGTTTCATATTCTTTCTATAATAGTCAATGGCTTTGTGAACAAATATCTTGCAAGAAAAAGAATATCCCTTAAAGTAACTAGCAGTTGATGATCTTTCTGTGTGATGGTCTTGAACCATTCTACTTGTGCGTCTTGCTACAAAATGTCCAAAATTATGACATATAAAGCATTTGACATTATTCATAGGAGGAAATAACCGAATATCACTTCCCCAATTAGGAGTAAAATATTTTCTTTGAAGAATTTCTTTCCCTTGTTTTTTATGGGGTTGACCTATCATCTCCTTGTTGAGCATTTCATATTTTGCATTAGAGTTCCTTGCCTCATCTTGTGAGCTAGATTCACCTTCAACAGAATCATGAAAACCAAGACTAGTTTTGATGGTAGGAGACCTTTGACTACTAAGAATATTATCCAAAATCTTAGTAATGTCTTGAAATTTTAGTAGTTTATCCTTTTATCATATTGTACCTTTTAAGATGTTTACCTCAACCTGATATTTCTTTTTCTTTTCCATATACTACTTCAATATTTCTTCAGCCTTTCTTCCTTCTTCCACTTGCTGCCTTAATTTGAGAATCTCATTTTCTTGTTCTTCATCTGCTTGAGGTAATCCTTCATTCTTCATATTTTCAATATATTCTTTTACAGAGAGGATCTTAGCTTCAATACTTTCACAGTAATTGGATCTATCTTTAAGTATATTGATTTTTGTACTCATTTCATTTACTTCATTTCTTAATCATGTCACTTCATCTTGTAGCTTTTCACATTGATCATCATTTTCCTTGTACTTCTTCCTTACTTTGTTTCCTTCCTCCAACTGAGATTTTAATCTGGTAACTTGTTCTTTGAAGGCACACCCCTTTTTTTAAATAAATCTTGTTGATCTCTGATTTTATCTGCGAGTCTTTTAACTTTTTCCTCTATGTTTCTTTCATGATCACTTCCAATATCTTCAATATTTCATGAACAAAGAAAAGTATCAGTCGAAGACCAAAATTTTGCACCTGATACTTATTTTTCTTATTCATGTTCAATCTGAGGTGATTTTGAATCTGAATAATTACTTCCACCTAATGGCCAATTTTCTCTCCTACTGCCATTGTTCCTTTGAGATGTCTTCTTCTTTTGAGGTGCTTTCTTCTTCAGTTTCTTTCTGATTGCTTCTACGGATCTCCTTCTAGCGATCAAGCGTCTGCCAAAGGACTGAGTCTGATAACGATTGTTGGAAATCATACTGAGAGGGGGAGGTGAATCACTATTAGCAAACTTAATAAATTTTCATTTCATACTCATATTTCTATACACTACTTCGATGAAGGTAACTCGTGTGTACATGCAATTGTCTTTAAAGCAACCAGTGTATATCTAACAAACTTATGAGTTAGTTAATTCACCATATGTTGATCTTTAATTAGTGCATCATTACTTCATTAACCATATAAACAATAACCATGTGCATTAATAAAAAAATAAACCATCACACATAAGAAACACACACGAACACCAAGATTTAAGGTTGAAACCCCCTGGCTCTTGTACTAGATGATCCATTTACTAATACGTAGGTGCCAGCCTACAAAAGGCTCCAAGCTTCACTTATTTTCTAGCTACTACTGAAAGGGAGCTCCAACCCCCTGCTCTTGTATTGGCCAATATGTTTACTACTACGTAAGTGTTGGCTTATATAAGGCTACAACCTTCTCTCTTCTTCGAGGGACCATGTTTCATAAATTTTTAGACTGGATACTCTTGGAACAGAACACGACAATATGAAGGCCTCGTTTCATCCAATTTTCATACTAGACCCATCAACATCACTGGAGCCCAAACTCAATCACCACTACAATACAACAAATCAGCTGAAAACCCATCATTACTGAAGAAAATCACAATCAATCAGACTGAAGATTCAGAACACTGTCGCCAAAACACAGTCACCAGAACATAGAGCAGAACCCAAAATTCTACATCAACTACCATAACCAACTGCAACTTCAAATATCATATTTCATAATGTACATGCTACTTGGATGTGGCGAGCCAACAAGTATACACACGTTTATCAAAGCGAACCAGCGTAGAGATCTACCAATACTAACTTATGAAATTCATAGCTATTCCAGACTTTAGTCATACCTAGATCATAACATTTACAAAACAAAACATGTGTTAGTATTCAGATCTAGACTATCCATGATTAGACCACATAATGATAATTAATTTTAGGTCTTATGATCACAATCCATCATCCATCATCAACCACATAGGTGCATCCTTAGTTCAGATAAAGCAAAGCATCAAAATCCCATAACCTCCATATTTGCTTTTGACCTCACTCTTCATAATATTCTTAACTTGCACACCTTGGCCTAATGATATTTTCCTCCTTATATAGTTATATCCTTTGTCAATACCTCAGACCAAAACCACTTAGTACCAATACCTTGGACCAAAACCTTGATTTTCCAACATGTGTGCACTTTTCCTCGTGTGGGAGTGTGTGTATACATATACGCTCCTTTTGTTCTATTAACCAGTGTGTATACATTGCTTGAAAAAAGTGAACCAACGCTTACTTCTTAAACCACTCTCTTTCTTTAATCTCTTGCATCTGATCTGTAAGTTAACTTGTTGCACTGTGAATTGTCAACTAAGTGAGTTGCCATCAAGGAAAATACCTATATCATAGTGCCAAAAATCTATAGGTCTAGGATACAAGACAAAGCATAAAGGACTGAAACAACTTATCAAACATAACCAATAGGATCACCTCCTTCTCCATTGAGCTACTACACCATCAATTCGGTCTTGCATCTATCCATTTAGCAGTTACATGTAAATATATGAAATGACCATGACATAAACCAATCATTCAACAATGCTTGTAACCAACATAAAACCATATAAATATTAGATATATGATAGGTGCTAAATCCACATATAAAGAAATGTAAAAGTAAGAGAACTTGGCTTTTATTAATCATAGGCAAATTCAACTAGGTTTGGGACCTCCATATACCACCCAACCATAGAGATGGTCGAACCAAGTATATATTCCATCAAGTCACACCCTTTCCATATTACAAGCATGAATGTTGGATCTCATATAATAACCAATCCAAGAACAAACTAAGGGATCGAAAGGTTAAACCACCTCCACCCGCACCAAACCTTATTCACAGCAAAATCAATGCTCCAATTACAACTGAACATAATTTGGAATGCCATCTAGAATCCATCACCATCCTTGAGTAATTTTACATCTCCTTGTCGCTCAGGCTTTAACACAATCTGAACCATATCACTAGGCCCTAAACTAAGACCAATCTCTCAGGCTTTACCATAATCTAAATCTAGATCACTAGGCCCTAAACAAAGACTTCTCCCTTAAGCTTTACTATGTATCCCACCAGAACCGGTCAAGGGATTTGTAGGCCTTTTAGAACAGAACTTGAGACCACCTCGACCCAGGATTCTAAAATCCATCTATCAAACCAAACATAAAAAACCGAAATAAACATCCCAACATACCATGGCATCCTGAAAAATGCTAGGCTAGGCTGAAATCCACTGTCACAACCAGGCCAAACCATGCCACTGATAGCAAGGGAACCATACACTAACATGCAAATCCATGCATGTTCAAACTAAATAGGAAATCACACATGCAAACAGTTACCTGAAAGTGTTTATGCGGAAGATGCTTCATCCTACTTTACTTTCCTTGGTCCCTTCTTTCTTTTCCTTTATTTACCTTGCTTTCCCTTTCCTTTTCTCCAAACTAAAGTGCTTCAACGAAACTCTAAGAGACCAAGAATGAGAGACAGAGAGAGAATAATGAAAGAGGTCCAAACTTGAACTGACAAAACGTTAACACTAAGAAACCTACCAACTCATCCTCATAAGCCTTTTTATCATTCAGGCCTCTAGTTTCTCCATTTTCCTCCTCACTTGCAACCTCTAAACTTTTAACATCCTTTTCTCCTAATTTCCGTTAGTCTCATAAATAAATCTACCATCAATTCATTTTTTCCTTTTAATGTCTTTACCTTAGCCTTTGCTAATTTTCATTAGCCAAACACACATCCATTGATGCCCACTAGGATATATTTTCCCAACATTCATCTTAGAATACGTGTCCCTTCCTCATGGTCTTATTTTACCTTTATTTACATTATTAAAAGAATTCTCACCGGGGCTGTTACAGAACGCTCCCCCTTGGGGAACACCATCCTCGGTGTTAAACCACACCAAGACCTCAACAAAACCATTGAAAAGGAAACATACTACCATTGGAGCTTTATAAGTTATCTCATTGCAATATTTAGAATTAATGACCTGCTCAAAAGTAAACATCATTACAACATGACTAGATAACAACCATACCGCATATTTTTGCTTTTTAGCACAACTCATTATAGTATTTATAATAATGACATATAGACATATGCACATTTTCTAAATGAGAAAATAAAGGGATATGATGCATGTATCAATGAATAAGGGAATCCAGAGGATCCCACCTCCACCCTTAAAGCAATACCATGGTTCATCTCCTTCCGAAGAAGTCTAGAATCCACTTTAATATTCAAGCTGCATCAAATGTCCAATGCTACAATCCTACGCTACTTGTCCTCTCATTGAACATTTACTGGCTCATTGTTGTAGGGTGCACTCCCACTCTGCATCTGATTCCATATAAAAATTCTAATGACACCATGACCTTCCCGTATCTCTTACACAGTCCCTCGAGAAATCGAGTCACCCCCTTTTGTGTAGTCACTCAACTTCCAAGTTCCCTAGAATCCCCTGTCCCCGGCGATCCATCATTTTGCAAGGATTCCTCACATTAGAAGATACAAAACCAAGGAATATAATTTCCTCAAAACCATCATACCAGTCATAGAATTCTCCTAGAAATCAATGAATGCTATGGGTACTAGTGTCCCACAATGGCCCTACTCCTAAAGGGTTTTACCAGCATACTATTAGATGTTCCAATCCTTTTGTTGTTGCTGCCAATTCTTGCAGTTGGTTTTGGCCACTCAACTAGGCATGTTCATTCAATATTGTACCTTATTGGTAGTTTATGAATAAGGTACACTTGCAATCCTATTCACTTGTTGTAACAACAATTCAAACTAGCATATTTGACCAAATAAACATTTACGAATATATCACATTAAGTTAGATAAAAAAAAAACCATCATAGATCAACATCATAAATCACATGTAACCATCATAAACCAGAATCATAGATCACATATAATCATCATATACCATAATCATAAATGAGATGCATAATAAGACTGAAATAAAATGGTGATACTTATCCTTTCATCAATCTTTAGCTTCTACCTTTTTCTTTATTCAATATGCACTTTGTAATGGTTGCCACACCAGACAAAAACCCAGTGCCTTCTCCTCATACATGTGCACATACAGGGAGTGTGCATCACACACATATAGCTACACACATCATATTACACCATGCAATACATGCATCTACACCGGTGCCTTAGGTACCACATGTACACAGTACCACCTATACAATCCAACCACCTTCATAACGTGTGCACGTCATCACATGTGCACAACACCACCTTCACAACATATACACAATTCCATATCTACACTGCACCACTGCACAACATATACACAATACCACATGTACACAACATCATGTGCACGACATGTGCACGACACCACATGTACATAGATTCACATGCATGACATGTACACAACACCACATGTACATAGCACCATATGTACAACATGTAAAAGACACCACATGCTCACAGCGCCACTTGTACAATCATGCACACAACACCATATGTACATAGCACCATATGTACAACACGCATAAAACACCATATGTACATAGAACCATATGTACATAGCACTACATATCCAGCCTGTACATATAATCATCTGTACACAACCCTGCATATGTACACCACCGTATGCATATAACCTCTCATATGCATCTTGTACATAACACCATCTATACCTAGAACTGCATATGAAATATTTGCACAACATTATTTGTGCCATCTTGTACAAAACATTGAATAAAAAACATGTACACATGTTATTTATACACAACACCTTATGCGAACAAAATCCTATATGAAACATGTAAAACATATGCACAACAATAGTACCTCACATCTAAAAACACACTATCTTTACCAAGAAACCTTGCTTCCAATATCTTATCCATGCCTATTTGAGCATGTTGCATATCACACTACTTTCATTTCACTTATGTATCCTTCCACATTATTTGTCATAAAATAGACATAATTAATCACATAATATTGATGCATAACCATATGATATTGACATTGTATATTTGTCATGACTACTCCTCTCAATTGATTCCTCATAAGACCACAAACTTCTTCATGGCATTCGCCTGTATAAGCAATCATTCCTCTACAAGGATGATTCGTGAAAACCTTGTAAAATAGTTATGTAGATATATACATGCCTACATATATAGTCATTATCATAAAACAATCATGATGATGTCAAACAATGGCATACATACATACATGCATACATATATAAACATCAGCATAATCATAAAATAATTACTAGATAACATAAGGTCGAGGTTAAGATAACCTCCTTTATTCATGCACAACCTGTACAACATTGAGCACAATCATTCCCAACATAGCCAAGGCACATGACACCTTAGATCCATTTAATTTACCTTTTCTACTTACCTTTCACATGTTTGTACTACCACCATCCATTTACCATTATGGACCAACCAGTCCAATCAACTCTCATAGTCTTACCTTCCACTGTGCTTACTCATGCATAGAGATTCATCTTAGTCTTACCTTACATGATGGGTACCACATGACTCTCCCTGAGCTCCACTAAGTTTCCTCTTTCCCAACCAATTCCCAAGGCACAAAACATAAAACGCAACCCAAGAAATAAACAAGAAGAAGATCATGAAAACCAATAATAATAATATGACATGGCAACAAAGTGGCATAGCAATGCAATGGAAACACACAAAATCGTAAATCAAGTGCAAAAATAACAAAATACCAAAAGAAAAAGATGAACAACAAACACCATCACTCAATCCATATGGTTCCCAGTGCTTCCAAAGGAAATCTCAACCTAAGCCTTCTTCAAGGTTCATGGAAATCTCTCGTTCAATGCAACGCCCTACTTAGATGGCCATAAACACATCATGTGAGTGCATAAATAAACATAGAAATACATCAGTTACGTTATATTGTCATGCCAAGCTTGCTACCTTGCAACTGAACACATCCATGCCATCTGTCAAGGAAATCCAATAATCTTGATAGATCCAGATGTAACTAAAGGCTAGTTAATATACTTGTCAAGGACATGTTCTAGAATCAAGCATAGATCCACATAATGTCAAAACAATGATGGTTGAGAAGAATCCCTCTATGTAAAGCACTCATTCATTTTGAATTAGGGTTTCCAAACATAACCGAACAAGTTCTTGTCCAATTACTTCCTTTTACCCTTTTAACTTGTTGCAATCGAGGCTTATTATGTATTGTTACATCACCCAACTGTTAGTTATATTAACACGTCAACTATAACCTTGTCATGCTAATACCAAGCATGTTTCCTGTAACTTCTCACACATGTCAGCACATGTTCCACATATCAAAACAATCATATTCGATCAATTCAAAATCAACCTTTATCTGGACTAAGGGCCATGTCATAACCCATAGTCAACTGGTAGTCATCAGTAATAATGATACAACTATCACTTACTACACTTCATGTACATATCAATTCTTTCAAAACCTATTATTTGTACAATCATATTAAAACAATATCATTAGAGCACATTCTCATATTATGCAAATCATAAAACATTCAACCCACGAGCAACATATCATGTTAAATAAATTAACTAGATGACATAATCAAACAGTCAAGCACCAAATATATGATATAAGCAAACTCATACCTTACAATATCTTAGGGGAGGTTATCTTGTTTCCACAATCAATATTGTTAGCATGATATAACTTCACAAGATACCAAATCAAACATAAATAAGATCATAATATCTGGAATAGTCACTAGATAACATCTTTACATTATAACTCATACATAATTATCATTCACACATATGAAAATTCAATCTAGATTAGTACAACACCATATCACAAATATGTCAACTCATACTTGAATGTCTTAACGATAACAATATGCCTATGCCAATCCAATCTAGCATGATACATATAACATGAATGTATAAACTCTACAACGCTAATCATCAAGCTAATTGTCAGTCTCATGAACAACATATAACCTAATCGTCAAGCTAACTGTCATATAAAAATAACAAGTTAACTTATAACATACTCATCAACGCATATAACATAATCATTAGGTTATTTAATATAAAAACCAATAGAAATGCATACAACTACATGTTACTACCAGTCTTGACTATCTGACACATGTACATATAACTACACTAATCAACTAACATCTATCATGAACATAACCAGAACATCAAAACATTTGTGCATAACCCTAATTTATATAAACCTAATGCATATAACAATCGCTGGCTTGCATACATGCATGCTAAACATACAATACATGTATTATGATCTTCTCTTGCCTCGAGGTGCAATGCTCGAACTTCACCTTGATGATTTGCATCTCGTTATTTACCTCATTCAACACATTAGCATCATAACTTACCAATAGCACCCTGATGACATAAATTACGTACCATGAATTCACAAGGAATGTTTGACCTATTATTCATGCCTAACTATAACCAACACCATACATGCATGACCACAGCCATTACTCCATTGCACACATTTCCTCATCCAACTATCAACATGCATAAGAATCAACTACACATATGCATAACATCATGTAGTCAAGCATAAGAAACAAATTCTTGTAATCAACCTATAAGATTGATGCATGTAATCAAATAACCAAGAATGAGACCCAACATATAAGAATGTAATCAAGTTTCATATACTCATGTAACCGGTCATATACTCCTGACGATGCATTCCATAAAATCAACATCAAGTTCCTCATGGCAACCTTACTACAACGATGATTAATCATTATGCAATGGAACAAGCACATGGAATACAATTGTGAGAGAAACGCATGCACCTGACATGTATGCATGAACAACACATTCACCCAAGGGGAGTGTAACCATGCTCTGATACCACTCTATAGCATCCCCCCCCCATGTCTACATAAAGTAACCATGCCAATCAGGTTAAGCAAGAGGAGATATTCTACTACAATCAGATCCGACTTCTTATGTCACCTTAAGGAAGTGGAATCGATGGAACAACATATACAATCATCCAACATCATCCACATAACCCTCATGAGACAATTTACTATAGGTTTTAACACCATACAGAAATTACTTACATACAAATTCTAAGAATAGAAAATAAACAATGTGAGAGCATAACACATAAAACACATATACACATAGATTTTCGCCTAGATCCCAAAACTGGGACTACTAGCTTGAATTTTAATTATTTTCCTTTCAATGTTACAATACATATTTATACATACCGAAGCATCCAATACCATGGAATGAAAACCATCATATCCAAAACCATGTGCAAAAAACATGCGCAAAACCATAGGTAGGTATGCCCAACCTAATATAGGTCCTCTTGTGGCCAAAACCACAACCTTATTAAACTTTTCCCTAGTAGCAATTTTGAATGGGTCCTCTAAAAATTGATCTTGCACTCCTCCAAATGATCTGGTTTATCCCAAGGATTTTGTTCTCTCCGCCATGCCAAATCTTGAATTTCTAAATGGTTAAGCCCCCCTTAATAAATCTTTGTTGCATAGTTCATTCGTAACCCAACCTAGCCCTTTATTCAATCCCTTCATCAGGGGTTTCAATCCTTATAACTATTCATCGTACATTTATGCCCACACATATAATCACCCCTACCTTTACTATGGTCATCCGTGCACTTAACATGCAATACCTTCTATCGCATCTTTATTCTCCTTTTAACTCTTCACAGGGGAAATGCTTCACAAAACATGTTTAACATACCTGTTTATCACTTATCGCACGTCGCCTTGATCAAGGGAAAACGATTGTTTATCATGAATAATTGTGATACGATTAAGTCCTCAATTACATCACATATCACAATCGGCAAGAACCAAGGGTTATTCATAACACAACCACAATGCACCGAATTCACTGGGGTCATTAACCATAGCATATATAATTTCGGGTCCGGATCCCCCAACGCATATCGCATATCGGCGGAGCCCAAGATCATATACAAAACAAAGTGTGACATGGCAGACCCGTCGTGTTATTAAATACAACCGATATATATTATATATTATATATATATATATTATATATATATAATATATATATATATATAATTATATATAGATATATATATATCGGGTTTGATCGAATCAGATATCGCAATCGACAGGGTCTTAGGATTGCGTACATTGCGATATGCAATTTGGCGGACCCGTCAATATTATTAAACAGAATATATATGTTATTGGGTCTACCTCCCCATCGCTAAATAACTATCAGTGAGGTCTAGCGCTTATGAATATGGTCCAATTCGATGAAGCAGACCTGCTAATAACTATGTGTCTGTGCTTATAAATTTTGAAATCCGGCCTTGTGGTAAAATGTGGTCTTTTCCATGTATTACTATGTTTTCTATAAGATGTCATGATCTATGTTATCAAAGGAAATATGGTAGGGGTGATATGGCACATGATTGCCCATTGAGATGTGTGATTGTGACTCGGTCGCAACACGACGTTGGCTAAGCTAGGGGCCGATTCTTTCACACTCGTCCCTATTGATTTCATTGTGCCTTATCATTTAAAGTTTCAATGATGACAAGAGCTATTCTTGGGTGTTTTTATTATATTTTCATAATCACAACTGATATGAATTATCTCTATAGGCGAATTCAAGTGGATCTGATAGCAGATAAAGGTGATGTAGATCAAGATGACACCTCTGCATGCCCGGTGTCAATACTGCAAAAGCATAGTCTGCAGAAAGGGGGATGAACCACCACAATGCATAATGAAGGAATGCTCTGTGTCAAAAGGGAAGCACAATGCTGATCCACCAAGATGTCACTCCTTCCAGATAAACCTCAAGGCATGCCAGATGTGGGATGATGAGCACGACATCTTCAGTTTCCTTCAAGAAATGACATGAAATAATAGACATCCCACACAAGTGCAACGAAATGATACGCAGTCATTCTCTGTCCCTCCCCTGTGAAGTAGAATTCTCTAGCGAAGATGACTTTGACGTGTTAATAGCCTCACTGACCAATATATTTTTTATGTTCAGATCTGTGTAATGAAAAGAAAGGAGGTGAAAAGTTACTGACAAAGTCATTTTGATTTGTATAAGTATTACCTCTGGATAGGAGAGAAGGGATTTTTTTTTTGGAGAGAACAACTTTGATATATTATGAATAAATAAAGACTTCTTGGTTCAATGAGGAGCCTGCATTTCAAATTGAATTCCATCCCCTCTTATGTGTTTTGATCAGGATGTTGTTGCTAGAATAAGTGCAAATGTATATTTCCTTTATTTGTGCATATTGCTAACTTACAGTTCATGGTTAAACCTGGTTATTTGAATATGATTTAGAATCATTGTAATATCAGGAAAGGTTGTTGATTCGAAACTATGTTGGACATTAGTTGTAAGCTTTTCTTCCATAAAATGGAATGTGTATTCTTATATGAATGATTGGATTGCAATTAAGAATCAATGTAGCCTTGTCTTGTGTGAACCAGTAATTGGTTCATTTATACTTTAAAATCATATATGATGTTTAACCTCTCTTTATCATCCTTCTACAGGATAGATTAGGATAGTTAGGACTAGATTTAGAAGAAGTGTAGATAGGATTTAATACTTAGTGGTTAGCCATTTTATTTTTTTGGTTTAATTGAAGTTTTCTTCCTAGAATCAATCTCTAAAAACCTATTACAGTTCACGGGGTCCCTTAAAACCAATTTGAACTAGCCATCCCAAAAGAAAGCAAGCCTAATTGGACTCTATGATCAGGTTAGTTCCCCATTGTTGATATAACAAAAATTCGCCATGTCAACAGATCCAAAAAAACTTTCCAAGGGGCGCTTCCCTGGACCCTATAAAGGAGGGGTAACCACCCCGCTATGACCCCCTCACTATGTAGTGGGCACGAGGAAGGGGGGCTCCGCCGCCCCCCCCCGCCCCCTCTAACCCCCTAGTTAACTAGGGAGGCTTGTCATGGAAAGAATATAACACAACCCAACACCCTCACACTTGTTGTTTTCTTTCCATACGGGGCCACAAGAGATCATAATCATTTATCCAGCCCTGAAACACCCATTTTTTCTCTACACCAAGACAACTTCTCAAAGCTCACAGGTTTTGTCAATGCATCTACAATATTCTTCAAAGTGTCCACCTTTACCAGCAAGACCTTTTTTTCATCTATCATATCCGTCAGAAAGTGATGCTGAACATCAATGTGCTTTGTCTTTGAATGGTAAGCATGGTTCTTTGCCTATAATATTTCACTTTGGCTATGACAGTCTAACCTTATAGCTCCATGTACTAACCCCATACTTGAACACAACCTCTAGAAACAAACTGCTTCCTTTCTTGTATGAGTGGCTGCCATGTATTCTGGCTCTATATTTTATAGTGTAATTACAAATTGTTTCTTACTCATCCAATTGAATGCACCTCCAAACAGGTTAAACACATACCCACTTGTAGATCTTCTCTGATCCAGATCTCCAACCCAATCTACATCAACAAAGCCATGAATATCAAACACTTTGTCTAATCATGGTCTTTCTTGGTAGCAGTAACCATAATCACTAGTGCCACATAAATACCTAAAAACCCACTTCACTACTGTCATGTGCCTCTTCCTTGGTTTTGATTTAAACTTGCTCAATACTCCCACTCCATATGCAAGTTTTGTTCTAGTATGGACCATTGCATACATTAGGCTACCGACTACACTTTCCTATGGAACATTGGACATGTCCTCTTCCTTTATTGTGTCTTTGGACACTATTCAATAGATAACTTCAGACCTATAGGAATATGAACCTTCACTATTTTACTATCCTGCATATTAAACCATTGCAGTATTGTCTTGACATACTTCCTCTTGTTTAACTAGAGCTTCCTCTTTTCTCAATATCTTTTAATTTTCCTACCCAAAATGTTGTTTGCAACACCAATATCTTTTATGTCGAATTTGGAGGACAATTGGGTTTTCAAATCCTATATAATTTCTTTGTTATTTCCAATTAAAAATATAAGTCCAAATAAATAACACAGTTACCAATTAATTTAAAATGCACACAATGATCTGCTCTGCTTCTAGTGAAGCCAAGTCTATGTATAAATGTATCAAATTTTTGATACCACATCCTTGGTGATTGTTTTAACCCATAACAATATTTCTTTAACTTGCATACTAGTTCTTTCATACCCTTCACTGCAAAGCCTTTAGGTTGCTTCATGCAGATCTCCTCTTCCAGATACCCATGAAGAAATGTTGTCTTCACATCCATCTTTTCTACCTCAAAATCAAAAGCAACAACAACAGATAAAAGTAATCTATTAGAAGCTACCTTGGCAATAGGAGAAAAAATATCACCAAAATCAATTGCAACTAGGAATAACCTTTTGCTATGAACTGAGCTTTGTATTTCACCACCTTTCCTTCCGCAATTGTATTCTTCTTGAACACCCATTTTCTGCGAATGGGTTTCCTTCCTTTCAGCAACTACACTAGATCCCAAGCCTCATTTTTATGCGAATATTCCATTTCATCAACCATGGCCTCTTTCTAGATTTTTCCATCCTCTGAATCTACTGCTTCCTACACAGCTTTGGATCAGCATTAGTAACAGATAAAGAAAAATTTGAACAAAAAGGATATGGACTATACCTTTCTAGCTGCCTTCTTTCTCGAACTAATCTTCTCACACCTAGAGTTTGTGGCTCTTCATCTTCTCATTCCTCCTCTGTTGTAGAGTCCGATTCTTCCTCCTTAAGCTCAAACTCTATCTTATTAAGTTTCTTCGGTTGCAATTCATGTTAGTAGCATCTTTCACCTCTATGAACACCACATCTCGACTATACACAACCTTCCTCATTACTGAGTTCCAAAGCTTATAACCCTTTAAACCATCCTTATACCCAATAAAGATGCACTTTTCAAATTTACTATCCAACTTGGTTCTTCTCTCCTTTGGAACATGTACATATGCATCACATCCAAATATCGCCACATGTAAAAGAGAGGGTTTCTTACCAGTCCATACCTCTTGTGGATTCTTATCCTCCAACACTGATGAAGGTGATCTGTTGACTAGGTAAAATGTTGTCTCCATCACCTCTGCCCATAATTCCTATCCTAACCCAGCACCACTGAACATGCTTCTTGCGCTTTCCATCAACATCTTGTTCATTCTTTCTGCAACTCCATTTTGGTTGGGTGTGTATGGAGAACTCTTCTACCATGCTATACCACATCTCTTACAGAATTCTTCAAATTCCTTGCTACAAAAATCTCCATCATTATCTGAACTCAACACCTTTAACTTCTTCTTTGTCTGGTTCTCCACTAAAGCCTTAAATTCTTTAAACATGTCAAAGATTTCATATTTCTTATTAAGGAAATATATCCATTTATTCCTTGAGAAGTCATCTATAAATGATACATAGTACATAGACTTACCCGGTGATGGAACCTTCATAGGTCCAAACACATCACTGTGCACAAACTCTAATACATGTTTCACCCTCTTACCACCATAGGGGAAACTCACCTGATTCTGCTTCCAATATACACAATTTTCACAAAACTCAAAATCTAGAGGTATAACGGTCATATCTTCTACCATACGTTTACCAGGAACTATACGAAGGCCCTTATCTCTAATAATTCTAAGCCTTTGATGCCACATCATGGTCTTCTCTCTACAGACCACTAGATTTTATGCTCCACTTTCAGGAACCACGGAACAAACAAAAATTTTACCTTGTAGCTTGTACATAGTTCCAATCCAAACTCCCCACATCAATACCAGTGCTACCCAAACCGTCTTTCAGGTTTCCTTCTCAAACATTGTATTTACACCTAGATCATCCATCTTTCTTATAGAAATCATTTTTTTGGTCAATGCAGGAATATGTAGAAGACCCAGAAGTGTTCTAACCCTTCCACCTTGCACTTCAACTTTACTTTTCTGTGACCAACAATTCTAGCCTTCCTGTCATGCCCTAAGAAGAAATTACCACCATCATATTTCTCATACTTGCAGTACCACTATCTATGGCAAGTGAAGTGAAATGATGGACCTGAGTCAATCAACCATGCCTCATGATCTACATCTATACTTGAAGAAGACAAGTACACATCCCCACCTTCATCTGAGGTGGTTTTCGTCTCTACAGAATGAGCATCATTAGATCCCTTTCCTTGATCAAGAGCTCTCTAGATTTACTGTCCCCTTTGTAGTGTCCTTCCTTTCTGTATTTCCAGTAAACCACCTTTACAAGTTTTCTTGGAAATTTAGATCTCCCTCTAGATTTAGATCTCCCAATCGACGACTTATTTTTATTTCTGTCTTCAGAACGTCCTCGTATAGAAAAGGTATCACCATTCTAGCTCTACATATTTTTCTGTCTCATCTCCTCCACTAGCAAGGATGAGACTATCTCATCAAAACTACAAGGTAGTTGCATTGCTACCTATTGCAATAACCAGATTATCCGACGAATCTAGTAGAGGACACAACAAACTGATGCACTTATATTAATCTAAAATTTTAGTATCAATAGATAATAACTAACTCACTGCAATATTAAATGTGTCCAGTGCTCTATCACTGAGTCTCCAAATTTGATCCTCAGGTTATATAATTTTTTCCATAGGAATAGTTTATTCACCAGAGACTTGGATTGGTATAAAGTCTCCAACTTGTCCCACAAAGCGTTAGCCATAGCTTCCCCTGATACATTTAGCAATACTGAATCTGAGACACACAATCGTATTGTTCTCTCTGCCTTCCGATCCAATTTCTTCTATTTCTCATCAGGAACTCCAGTTGGTTGAGTACCCAAATGTACCGCAATCCACTAATCTGTATCCACCAATAGATCCTCCATATTGAGTTTCCACAACTCAAAACTCTGAACATTGAATTTCTCAATCTCTATCTTTCCACTGCTCGCCATATTCTTTCACAACCAGAATTGATCCCTCAAATCTCCCATTGAATAGGGTCTACCATAGGCCTGAGCGAAATCCCTCATGAGTAAAGGCATCCCCTTGAAGAAAAAACAACTATGATACCAAATATAGGTTTTAACCCCGTACATAAATTACCTGCATACAAATTCTAAGAACATAAAATAAACAATGCGAGAGCATAACACATAAAACACATATGCGTAGATATTTTCCCCTGGATCCCAAAACTGAGACTACTACCTTGATTTTTCATTGTGTTCCTTTCAAGGTTACTTTACATATTTATACATGCTGAAGCATTCAATACCATCGAACGAAAACCATCGCATTCAAAACCATGTGCAAAAGCCATGCAAAAAACCATAGGTAGGTCCACCCAACCTAATATAGGTTCCAAAAAAAAATTCTCGGGGTACTTCCCCGAACCCCATACAGGGGGGCTAAACACCCCCCTCAAACACACCATACGGGGGGGGCTGCCACCCCCTTGTGACCCCTTATTGTGCAATCGACATAATGAAGGGGGTGTTTCACCCCTCCCTATCTAACCCCCTAATTAACTAGGGTAGCTAGTCATGGAAAGAATACGACACAACCCAACAATTAGCCGCTCATATTGCCTATCCCTTGGTCCCACAGTATTCTGAAACTCTCAGGCCATAGTCACTCTCATGCTATGAGCATGGGAGTGACCAAAACCCCAAAGTCGCTCTCACAAGCTTACATTCCAATGATTGTGGACCCAAATTACTAGTTTTGTGCTAGGAACCCTGGGAATTAAGCCACATTTCGAGCCCAAAATCCAGACCCCTACTCACAACTTGTTGTAATTTCCAAAATTCATTAAAAACATGATAAGAATGATGATCAATAAAAAGTAACCCTCAGGACAAGGCTTGAGCATCCCTAATCAGGACTGACATTCTGTCAAACACTTGGTATCAATTCAACCTACAGGTCTAGGATACAAGACGAAGCATAAATGCATGAAAAAATTAATGAAACATGACGAGAAGGATCACCTCCTTCTCCATTGAACTAGTACATCGTTAATTGGATATCACATCCATGCATTTAACAGTTAAGGGTAAATGTATGAAATAACCATGACATAAACCATTCATTCAACCATGCTAAGCACCAACATAAAACCATATAATTATTAGATATATGACAACCATTAAATCCACATATAAATCAATGTTGAGAACTTAACTTTTATTAATCGTAGGCAAATCCAACTAGGTTCGATACTTGCACGTACCACCCGATCGTAGACATGGATGAACTAAATCTCTCTTTCAACTAGCAACCCGCTTACCATATTCCAAGCATGAATGCGGAATCTCATAGAATAACCAATCCAAGAACAACCAAAGGAATCGATAGGTTAAACCACCTCCACCCTCACCAAATCTAGATCACCCCAAAATCAGTGCTCTAATCACAATTGAACAGAGCTTGGAATGCCATACAAAATCCATCACTATCCTTAAATAATTTTCCATTTCCTTGTCTCTTGGGCTTTAATGCATTCCAAACTAGATCACTAGCCCTAAACCATGAATAGTATCTCATGCTTTACTGCAATCCAAACCCAGATCACTAGGCCCTAAACCGAGACTTTATCATCGGGATTTACTAGGTATCCCATAGAAACTAGTGAATGGATTCCTATGCCTTTTGGAATGGATCTTGAGACCACCTCTTCCCTGGATGCTGAAATCCATCTAGAAAACCAAAGCTCAAAAACCAAAACAAACATCCCAAGATACCACGACATCAGAAAAAAGGCTAGGCTAGGAAAAAATCCACTTTCATAACTTGACAGAACCATGCCACTAACAACAGTCGAAGCATACACTAACATGTATAGCCATGCATGTCCAAACTAGCTAGGAAATCACACATGCAAAAGGTTACTTGCAAGTGTTCCTATTGAAGCAGCTTGATCTATCTTTGATTTCCTTGATCCTTACTTTCTTTTCCATTCCTTTCCTTTCTGTCCCTTTCATTTTCTATAGACTAGAGTGGTCAAAGAAAATCTAAGTTACCAAGAGTGACATATAGTGAGAATAATGAAAGAGCTCCAAACTTGAAATGGAAAAAGCTTAACACTGAGAAATCCTAACATTAAGAAACCTGCCAACTGATCTTCATAAAAATTTTTATATGAGGCCTTTAATTTATTTTTTTTCCTCATCACATGAAACCTATGACCTTTTACCTTCCTTTTATCCTAATTTATTTTATTTTCATAGATAAATCTGACAAAAATGACTTTTTTCCTTCCAATGCCTTTTCCTTAGCCTTTGCCAATTTTTCTTAGCCAAAACACACATCCAGTGGTGCCCACTAGGATATATTTTCCCAATATTTAGCTTGGAATACATGTCCCTTGCCCATGGTATTATTTTAACTTTATCTACATTATTACGTAGAATTTTCTCCAGGGTAGTTACAATGTCAAGTGATTGTCATGAGATCAAATAAAATCCCCTCAAAACTCTTCTAAGACCCTTGATGACATAATATTTCTCTTGCGACTTGCCCATCACATACCTAGGAAACCCATCTTGGCTGGACTATATAGGAAAATAAAAATGGGCAATGACAAATCCTACCACCCTGAGGTTTCTTTCCCTCAAGTAATCTCTAACTCTCCACTATAGACACATACCTAAACTAATAACAATATCCAAAATGAACCATTGTACCACGACATTCCCCCATGATAACCAATAATGAATGGTTCCCTCAATACCTTAATCCGAAATAAACCACTGACTCAATCTATCATCCATGGATCCACTTTGATCCAAAACCCACAATAACCAATCATCCTCATCCATCCCCATGGCTAGATTTGTGCCATGTCTTTGACCATAGATGTTACTCCACTAGTAAAATATCAACTCATCACCTCTCTCTAGTTCAACCCCTCACATAAAGAGAGGCCAATCCCACTATGTTAATATTGTGTTGGAATGTTAATAAGTTGATGGTTTGCATCCCACTACCAAAAGAGACATGAAATATCCCTCACACCTAAGGACTCTCTCTACATTATGTCCTCGAATAAAAATACATCTCCATCAATAGGATATGAACTCATGATCTCATGCCAATTTACCCTGCAGTAAGGATTAAACACACGGGCTCCTCTAAAACTTCCATGTGTAATCCTCTTACTACCTAACTAGGACCCTTAGTTGCCACTCAACATTATACAACCTATATGCTCACTCAACATGCACACTTATAAGCTCCTCAATTTTACTGTTTTGTTGCAAGATGGTTCCTTAGACTGTGTGGATCTTCTACTTCAATGCCATAAGATTTGTCCTGAAATGCTCAATCTTCTCGTGATGGATACCAACTAAAAGTGAAACAATTATTCTAGATGCTTGTGCATATGTTTGCTCCTTATCAATGGCTAGTCCAAAACATGGTTACTTATACTCCTCTATCATGGGCTCAACACAAAACTCCAACTAGATCTTTACAAAAGGCTCATCATGCATATTGTGTATAACATCCTCCTTGACTGACTCATGCTCCACCATATGCTACTCATGCTAAATTGTCACTAGTGACTTATCATGCTAACTATATCCCATAAGGTCCATTGGTAGATCACTATACACAACGGAATACAAATATTTCCTATTTTAAATAAACCCACATGACTACTCATTCTCCTTGGAGGCATCCTCAGATGAACTCATGAACTCGTCCAAAGAAGAATCCCCATCTTTAAAGATAGAAGGAATCTCCTCCTGCTCTACCCCTGTCATCTCCTCAGTGTCACTCATGCATAAGTGTTTAAGTCCCCAAGGTTCCTTGCAAATGAAGCAAAAACCCTTTCTCCTCATCGCAAATCCACCTTAGTTCCTATTGAGTCAACCATCTCATCAATAGCCCAATGTTCTGCTCAACCAACATTTTGGCTAGTTTATAACGATAGGTCAAACAAATTGTTCCTCCCTCCAAATAGCCAACAATATAGACTCTAACTCCATACAAATGGAATCACATCCTCCCATGCATGAAGATAAAATAGGCAACATATGTGTTAGAACCATGTAAGGATGGTGTTTCGTAATGTTGAAGAAGCACTGAAACATCTGCAGGATCAAATCACCAGAAACCATCTCAAACATTAGGTCATAATATCTAAATAAGGACGTGAATTATAGAATCCCTTTCCTCTTTCCAAATATATCTCCCTCATTGTTATCTAGATCCTAAAAGGTATCCACTATCAGTATGAAAGATATCCTCATAACATCATTGTTATAAGGAGGTATAGGTGGAGTTAGTCTCATGATGCTATTGAGACAATATGAAACTATGATTCAATCACTTCATAATGTTCCTCCTAGAACTTATGTTGTATGAGAGTAAGCATAGTTGTTTTAGAACTGAAAACAAGTTCTTCCCTTATAATTAGTTCACCTAGAAAAGGAGTGCATCTAATTTATCTAATTTGAAAAGGAATTTCCTTGTGACACTCATGTGTTTTAAATATGTTCCAAGCATAAATACTTTTTATCTTATTTTCATCCCATTTTGCATGTCGTGTGCCCACTCTTGCTAAAGAAGGGCATGAAACCCTCTTTTCAATGGTTTGTTTTTTTGCTTGGTTTTTTGGTCCAATATTGCATATTCTATATTATTCAATATTTTCAATTTATCCAAGAGTTCTCTAAACTTGTCCATATCTTAATGATGATAGGTACATCAAGAAGTACAAATAGTGAATAGTTAACTCAATACATAGACCTCCCACATAAAGATATACTCATCCCGCATAAATCACACCCAAAAATTAAATAAGTCTAAATATAATATGAACACCTCATTTAGAATCACCATACTCTCTTACTAACTCAGCAAAAATTTACAAAATTTCAATGAGAAATTTTAACAAATAGTTAGCAAGTAGTACTTTTATCAAACACTTCGCAAATAAAGTGGAAACACTCTCAACATAAATAATTATGAGAAGAAAATGCTTAAGAGAATTACAATTATCAAATGAATTCGATACCACATTGCATGTATGAAAAATCCAGGTTAAATGAAATAGACCTGAGTGCTAGAAATGGTCCAAATAGATAGCACGCACTACCCGAAACAAATGTTGTTTCTACTGAAGAACATTGGATGTTTGTACCCTCAAAACTGCTCAATTTTTTTTTTTTTAATTTATCCTGGAGCTCCTCACACCAAAACCATAAAACTAAGAATTTGTTTGGCTTAACACCAAGCTGAGACCAAGCCCACCAAGTGGTGTGAATTACCCTGTTTACCAACAAAACGAAATTTTGAAGGAATGTTGATTTACAACACGAATACTACCCAGAAAACTTTGAAATTTAAACCACAAACTCCTGTCATAAAACCCAACAAAGCACATAAAAATATTCATCGTATTTTAGCTACTCTAGATATCCCCAATTTAGTATGAGTTTGTCAGTCCCAATTTTTTTTTAGAAATTCCTCAAAAAATATCGAGAAGTAATTTTGTTGTAATTTTGATAAATTCTGGCAAAAATTTAAACATCTGGTGAATCATAATTTTTATTGCAAAATGACACAATAGGAAACCCAACCAAAATTTATTAATAATAACGAGGAAGATCTCTTCACCAATAAATTCAACTAGTATAAAATAATTCGACCCAACAAGAGAAATTTGGCATGATAAGATAAATTTTTCTTTACAAGATAAAATTGGCCTAGCAAAATAATGTAGATTCAAAAAGATAAATTCGGTCCAACAAAATAATATTGGCCCAGTAAGATAATTTCAACGCAATAAAATATTTTTTTCTCAACTATATTAGTTTTAGCCTTGCAAACCAATATTACTCAATCCAACATGTTCTCTTCAACACTTTGGGAAATAAACTGCAACAATTATTCTCTGGAAAATAGATTACAAATTCTAACCCCTAATATTTTCTCTATTACCCTTTAGGAACATTACAACAACTTTGATTTTAACCCACAACTAGCCAAAATCATGTTGTGATACCACTGTAATATTTTGTTGTACTATGAAACAACCCTGAAATTTATATGTAGTAATAGCCAATATTAGAAATATAAATAAGGACCCTCCTTAAAAAAAATAGTTTTTGAAAAATAAATCCTAACTCTAAAAAATTGTCTTGAAAACTCTTAGAACAACCCAAGTTTAGGATCCTCATCACAAATCACAAAATCATTTTTTCATGTGATGATAAAAAACATCTTAAAGAAATTGCAATATGTGATCAAACCTCCTGCTGCGACATACCGACCAAAACACCTTAAGAATTTGCAATCGCATTTTTCATTATAAGCAGGCAACACTATATAACATCGTTTTAAAAACTGTGATGCATGAATAAAGCAACAAGCGTGTGAAGTAACTGTGTCTTAATATAGTAACGAGCAATTTGATAGGACAATTAATGTTTAGCTACCCAAGGAGAGGTAATGATTTTCCAAGTTATCACTAATTAATGTTGAGTATCTCATTTGAAATCCTCTCACGATTCAAAATCATTTCACAAAGATTTTAGCCTTAATTTCCAAATATTGTTTGCGCTGGTATATCTTGTCCATTTATGGAAAGCTACAAAAGATATGTCATTCTGGAAGGTGATGCAGAAAAAAAAAAAGTAGAGCATCACAAAGTTTGAGCTATCCAAATTTTCTCCTATATTGTCTGATACGGTCTACAACATCGATGGGGGAGAAACAACTTGGGAGGTCATATACAGTATGCTTGAGGTTGACCTATGAGGTGCAGTTCCTTTTCACTACCAAATTTTCACCATGAAATAAAGGATTCAATAAGCCTAGAAAGTCTCTGGCTCCATAATTTTCCCAAAAGGCAATTTGATCCAGACAAGATAGCATATAACATCACTAATGTAGTAAATATCAAGCCTTATAACCATGAGGCCAATTATTTTGAAGACCTTTTACACTTGGCTCAATCCTTCGAACAATCATTCGAATGGGAAAGAACAAATTTGAGTCCTAATGATTTTGAAATCTTTCAGAAGTTTAGAAACAAAAGCCTCGAGCTAATCCCACTACATTTGTTAAAAATTGTGGACAAGCCTATGCCCAGTGTGATTGTCAAAAACGAGGGACCTGATTCTCGCATAGAGTCTCAAGTAGATACAAGGAAAGCACTGGATACAGGGAAGGATGAAGACACTGAGAATACAACAAAATCTAGTAGGAAGTGAGCTGAAAAGAAGAGTATAAGCATCCTGCCTAAATATATTAGTCCAGAGATCAAAAGAAGTAGTTTGTAGTAGGAGTGAGATCAATTCAGTAAGAGACTGTGAGACACTCCCAAGACTATGGATACCCAGGAAACTATGGAGTATCAAACTCCTCTGCAAGTTCTCAAAAATATAAAGTCTAAACCAATAGTTGAGCAAGAGACAATGTCTCAATAGACCGAAATCATCCCCACTCTGCCCGCATCAGAAATTTTCTTGAAGGTAACTAAAATACCTCCTCTTGATGTGTTATACAACCCAATGCACAAGGATTTAATAAGGAGATAGAGGAAAAGGAGAAGGATAGAAACTCCTGAAATCCCATCTTGGAATGAGATAATGGACATAGTTTGGAAGGACATTCCTTCTAACCTAGCTGAAAACTTAACTAGATTGTCACATTTTACAGGAGCGTATGCAACTTCCACCATGGAAAAAGCTATTGAGATATTTGTTTTATTGAAGGAAAAGGAAGATAATATTGCACAACCTGAGCAACAGCTTGAAACAGAGAAGGAATGTGTGAACAGGCAGACCACTATGTAGCTGGCCCAATTACAGAAAAACATGTAGGTGCTGAAGATAAGCCATGAAGCAGACATATCGGCCAAAAATATGCAATCTTCATGACTTGCAGCAATCCATGGAAAGGTATAAGGATGTTCCTACTGTCGAGGAATTCATCAAAGAGGCGCTAGAGCTAAATTCTCTTTTATTAAGATAGGAAGAACAATTTTTCCAAAAGATGTCATATATTGCTCCTTATCTAATCACTAGTGGCCAACTAACGGATAAAGCGATTTACCAGAGAATGGAGTTTACTGATCTAAACATAAGAATATTAGAGTTAATCAAATGGAAAGAAACAAAAGAGGGAAGGAAAGCTAATCTTCCTAAGATCGAGGAGACACAAAAGGACATTTTTTTCATAGACTGGGATGCAAGGATCAAACAAGCCGAACTAGTAGTTGAAAGAGTAGCCAGGGTGTCAAAGAACATATTAAAGGCAATAAACCACACTTTGTTTGCCACCAACTTGGTGAAAGAAGGTAATCTGAAAGAACTACTCGATCTAAATGAGTTGCATAACAGATGGAAGGAAAGATTGGAATCTCAAATGAAAGCAATCGCTAAGTTAGCAAATACTAATTGGGAGTCATATTGGCAATACCTCACCAAACCACATAGTGAAATCATGACTCTTAACTTCTCACTCCATTCAACTCAACAGATACTACCACCTCTCACAGATTCCTTTTTCATAGGACAAGTCAAAACACAGTTTGGGGCAACTCCTCAAGTCAAACCAATGACTGATATATGTGATTTGAAAAACAAGTTGACAGATAGCAAATCATCATCATAGCCTCTGGTCATCAAGTCACTTTTTATTTTTTAAGTTAGTTAACTAGTTAGGAGGAAGGTTGTTTGAAACCTCTTCAAATTTTTGTATCATCTATTTTTAAACACTAGTTAGAATAGTATTTATACCCTTCTCATGCATTTATAGAAGGGTCCAGAATTTTATCAAAAATATTTTCAAAGAATACACTATTGTGTGTTTGTGAATGCTTTGGTGAAATTTGGTGAATATGACCCCTAGCTGAGATTGTTTATTTTCATATACATATATCATCACATATGTGATACAGTTTATACATTTCTTTTACTAACTATTTATTCAAAGAAATTACCTTTATACGTTATCATCTCTATTTTATGCATGATTGATCTGGATTATCACATGTCAAGAAGATATTTTTGTAGATCGCATATTACACAAAAGTACCTAGGTTTATATTAGATTAAGTTAGTTAGAGATATGCATGATAGAATAGGTCATTCAAGTTATCATTATTCTATTGAAATCACTCGTACACCGTTGACTCTCCTTTCAAAACCCATACTAGGAAGCTAGTCCCATCATCGGGAGTCAAAGCCACCAATTTAAATAGAAAAGGATTTGTCTTAAGGTTTGGACCAAGTGGTTATCCACGATGTTGGAGAAAAAGAAATCTAAGGCTTCAAATTTTTGGTGCTAGGAGGGCATCCAACTATGAATAGCATATAAACCTAAAGATCAATTGAAAAATATTCATAAGAGTCAAAACCCATCCACCATTCCTACACCTTCTAGATCTCATTCAAAATCTTTGAATCTGAAATACGAAGTTGTAGAAACATCTCCCTCATCTCCTGAAGTAGTAAGACAACCATCTCCTCAATATTATACTCACGATTCTCTTGAAGTCCATTCTTTGATACAGATATTAGAACAGATATCCATTTATGCCGAGAAACTAGAGAGGCCCAAAGCTTCTGAAGAAAGTGTTACTTCCTTATTATGAGAAACTGGTGTATTAACTAGATTGAAAAGTGAATGGGTTAGAGTAACCTCTTTTGAGTTTCCCATCCCCCCACAATGTAGGAAATGTAGGTTTTAATCCCGTACAGAAATTACCTCCATACAAATTCTAAGAGACAAAAAATAAACAATGTGAGAGCATAACACATAAAACTCATATACATAGAGATTTTCCCCGAATCCCAAAACCGAGACTGCCAGCTTGATTTTTAATTATGTTCCTTTCAATGTTACAATACATACTTATACATGTTGAAGCATCCAATACCATGGACCGAAAACCATTGTGTCCAAAACCATGGATTGAAAACCATCATGTCCAAAACCATGGACCAAAAACCATTGCACCGAAAGCCATGTGTGAAAATCATGCATAAAACCATAGGGAGGGTTTCCCAACCTAACATAGGGTCAAAAACCAAAATTTTCCGAGTCACTACCCTGGACCCCATAGAGTGGGGTTACCAGCACCCCTCAAACCCCCTGTGACTCCCCACACTATGCAATTGGCGCAACGAAGGCGGGGATCCTCCCCCCTTCTACTCCCCCAGTGGGCTAGTAATGGAAAGAATATAACACAACCCATGATTCTCCCACTTGTTGTTTTCTTTCCATAGTCGGCCACAAGAGAGCTTAGTCTCTTATCTAGCCCTGCAATACCCATTGTTTCTCTACACGAAGAGAACTTCTGAGAGCTTACAGATTTTGACAATGCATCTACAATATTCTTCAAAGTGTCCACCTTTACCAGCAACACCTTTTTTTCTTCTATCATATATGCCACAAAGTGATACTGAACATCAATGTGCTTTGTCTTTAAATGATATGTAGGGTTCTTTGCCAAGAAAATTGCACTTTGGCTCTCACAGTCTATCCTTATAGATCTTTGTACTAACCGCATATTTTAAAATAGTCACTGAAACCAAACTACTTCCTTGCATGTATGAGTGGCTGCCATGTATTATGCCTCTATAGTTGATAGTGCCACCACAGGTTGTTTCTTACTCATCCAACTAATTGCACCTTCAAATAGTTTAAACACATACCCACATGTACATATTCTTTGATCTAGACCTCCAACCCAGTCTGCATCAACAAAGCGATGAATATCCAACACTCTATCCAATCCTTGCCTTCCATGGTAGCACAAACCATAATCACTAGTTCCATGAAAATAATTGCAAACTTGCTCCACTGTTGTCCACTTCTCCTTCCCTAGTTTTGACATAAACCTGCTCAATACTCCCATTGCATGTGCAATGTCTTGTCATGTACAGACCATCGCATACATCAGGCTACAAAATGTAGTTGAATATGGAACACGGGACATGTCGTCTTCCTCTTCTTGTGTCTTGGGACACTATTCAGCAGATAAATTTACACCTACAAGAATAGGAACCTTCATCGGTTTACCATCTTGCATATTAAACCTTTGCAATATTGTCTCAACATACCTCCTCTGGTTTAACTAGAGCTTCTTGTTTGTCTGATCTCTTTTAATTTCCATGCCCAAAATATAGCTTGCAACACCAAGATATTTCATGTCTAATTTGGAGGAAAAATGGGTCTTCAAATCCTGGATAATTTCTTTATCATTTACAACCAGCAACATATCATCCACATACAAGACCAGATAAATAACACGGTCAACAATTAATTTAAAATACACATAGTGATTTTCTTTGCTTCTAGTGAAACCAAGTCCCCTTATAAATGTATCAAATTTCCGATACCACTTCCTTGGTGACTGTTTTAACCTATACAGAGACTTATTTAACTTGCATACCATCTCTGTCTTACCCTTCACTAGAAAGCCTTCAGGTTGCTTCATGTAGATCTCCTCTTGCAAATCCCCATGAAGAAATGTTGTCTTCACACCCATCTGTTCTACATAAAAATCAAAAGCAGCAACAACAGATAAAAGTAATCTAATAGAGGTTACCTTGGCAATAGGAGAAAAATATCACCAAAATTAATTCTCGGCGCCTAGGAAAAACCTTTTGTTACCAACTGAACTTTGTATTTCTCCACCTTTTCTTCTACATTTTTCTTCTTCTTGAACACCCATTTTCTACCAATGGGTTTCCTTCCTACCTGTAACTCCACCAGATCCCAAGCCTCATTTTTGTGCAAAGATGCCAGTTCATCAACCATGGCCTCTTTCAAGAGTTTTCCATCCTCTAAATCTGCTACTTCCTTCACAGTTTTGGGATCATCATTAGTAATACATTAATAAAAATTTGAATAGATGGTAGATAGACTATACCTTTTTGGTCGCCTTCTTTCTCAAACTGATCTTACCACACACAAAGTTTGTCACTCTTCCTCTTATGATTCCTCCTCTACTGCAGAGTCAGATTCTTCCTCCTTTAGCTCAAACTCTATCTTTCGAGGTTCCTTTGGTTGGACTTCATGTTCAATAACATATTTCACCTCACTGAACACCACATCTCACTTGTACACAATCTTCCTTGTCACGGGGTTCCAAAACTTATAACCCTTTAAACCATCCTCATACCCAATAAATATGCACTTTTCAGATTTACCATCCAACTTGGTTCGTTTCTCCTTTGGAACATGTACATATGAATCACATCCAAATGCCCTCAGATGTGAAAGAGAGGGTTTCTTACCAGTCCGTACCTCTTCTGGAGTCTTATCCTCCAATGCTGATGAAGGTGATTTGTTGACCAGGTAACATGTTGTCTCCACCGCTTCTGCCCATAATTTCTATCCTAACCCAGCACCACTGAACATGCTTCTTGCCCTTTACATAAACATCTTGTTCGTTATTTCTACAAATCCATTTTGTTGAGGTGTATATGGAGTATCCTTTTACTGTGTTATACCACACATCTTACAAAATTCTTCAAATTCCTTACTACAAAACTCTCCACCGTTATCAGTCCTCAGCACCTTTATCTTCTTCTTTGTCTCATTTTCCACGAGAGCCTTAAATTCTTTAAACCTATCAAAGAATTCATATTTATTCTTAAGGAAATATATCCATGTACTCCTTGAGAAATTGTCTATAAATGATACAAAGTATACAGACTTACCCAGTGATGGAACCTTCACAGGTCCAAACACATTATTGTGCATAAGCTCTAAGATCTGTTTCGCCCTCTTACCACCAGAGGGGAAGCTCAACTGATTCTGCTTCCCATATACATAATTTTCATAGAAATCAAAATCCAGAGAGTTATTACTCATAACTTTACCATGAAGTATTCAAAGGCTCTTCTCTCCAATATGTTCAAGCCTTTTATGCCACAACATGGCCTTCTCTCCAGTGACCACTATATTTTCTCCTCCACTTTCAAGAACCACATAATTATTGCACTCATAAACAATAGTGCTACCTTGTAGCTTGTACAGAGTTATAATCCAAACTCCCGGCATCAATACTAGTGCTCCCCAAACCATTTTGTAGGTATCCTTCTCGAATATTGTTTTTTCACCTACATCATCCTGCTTGCTTACAGGAATAAGATTTGTTGCCAATGTGGGAATATGTAGAACTCCCGGAAGTGTTCTAACCCTTCCACCTTCCAGCTTCAACTTTACTTTTATGCGACCAACGATTCTAGCCTTCCTATCATCACCTAAGAAGACATCACCACCATCATATTTCTCATACTTGCAGAACCACTCTCTATGGGGAGTGAAGTGAAAGGATGCACCTGAGTTAATCAACCATGCCTCTTGATGTACATGTGTACTTGATGAAGCCAAGTAGACATCCCCACCTTCATTTCAGGTGGTTTTCGCCTCTACAGAAGGAGCATCATCAGATCCCTTTCCTTTGTTAGGAGTTTCAAATTTATAGTCCCTTTTGTAGTGCCCTTCCTTTCTGCATTTCCAGCACACCACCTTTATAGGTTTTCCTGGAGATTTAGATCTCCCTCTAGATTTGGATCTCCCACTCAATGACTTATTTTTGTTTCTATTATGGGACCGTCCTTGTACAGACAAGGCATCACCATTCTAGCTCTCCATATTTTTCCATTTCATCTCCTTTGATAGCAAGGATTAAGACTATTTCATCAAAATGCAAGGCAGTAGCATTGCTACCTATTACAATAACCAGACTACCCCATGAATTTGGTAGAGAACTCAACAAACTAATGCAATTATCTTCATCTGAAATTTCGATGTCATCAGACAATCACTGACTTACCACAGTATTAAACGCATTTAGATGCTCTGTCACTGAGTCTCGATCTTTCATCCTCATGTTATACATCCTTTTTCATAGGAATAGTTTATTCACTAGAGACTTAGATTGGTACAAAGTCCCTAACATGTCCCTAGCTTGCCCTGATACATTCAACAATACTGAATCTAAGACACAAAATTGTATTGTGCTCGTTGATGAGCGCTAATTTTGGTACAATTTGGGCTCATTTTGGCCTATTTTACTTGCTCAAACCATTCATTTTCATTTGCTTATGCATGCATTTCTTAGTTTATTCATGTTGTTTGTAGGAAGAAGGTTAGACACTTTATCTACGTGACTAATGCATTATGATTCTAGGTTTTGGCATTAAAAAGGGAGCAAGAGACAACGAAAAAGGGGATAAGGAGACAATGAGGTGGCACTGCTGATTTTGTGGAGAGATGTCCACGGTCTTGGGACATTCCTCGTGATCCCCACCAATAACTCCGAGCTCCAATCCATCTCCCCTCCGAGCTTAAGAAGCAGCCAGCTGTCCTACAGGAACAACAGTCATAAACTATTTTACAGGAACAATAGTTATGACTGCCCTACAGGATCCGCAGTTAGACTCTAGTTGGACAGCCGAGCTCCTAAAATCAAGGGCACTTGGTGGATCATCGTTTTTGTATAAGTATGAAGGCCTTAGCTTTGGATAGGTTGTTGAAACTCTCGTATTGCTATTGTAATTTTGGAGCACAGTTCAGTTTTCGTTCCTTTTTGTAAGCCAATTTGGCATGACATCATATTATGAATAAAGAAGGCAGTTTGTGATCTAGTTCTAAGTTTCTTAAGGAGACTATAGCTCTCAGGTTAGGGCCCAACCTGAGAGCCATAGGTCCCCTCTGTTGTAGTGTTGTTTCCATTTCATTTCCAGCACTTTAAGTTTTCGTTTGCACATGCAATTCGAATTACAGTTTGGTGATTTGGTTTTCTTATGAGTAGGATAGATTTTGCTTATGGTGCAGTTGTTTCCACTTGTTTAGTGTAGCAGAGGATAGATACCACCAATTGGAGCTCCAGCAAAACGGTTGTTAAGGCTCACTGCCATCTCTCTTGAAGATTGGGGTGCAGTCCATAACTAGCCACCAAAAACACGCATTACTTTACTTGATGATTGCTGCAATAAAGTCTTGGTCTTGATTAGATGCTTCCTTGTCAGTCACACCTGCACACACACTTTCATCACAGCCTCATACACATTTCT
>APFE030886394.1:141966-170407 GCA_000404065.3 Pinus taeda
TCCTTGGGTGAAAACCTCTCTGAGGCGCCCAAGGCAGGCAGTAGGAGTGAAAACCTCTTTGAGGCGCCCCTATTGTCTTTCAAAAAAAGAAAAAGAAAAAAAAGAGAGAAATAAAAGATCCCTGAGTGAAAACCTCTCTGAGGCACTCAGGGCAGGTGGCAAGGGTGAAAACCTCCCTGAGGCGCCCCTGCCATCCTTTTGAAAAAAAAAAAGAAAAAAAGAAAACAATAAGCACCATGAGAGTTTGCATGCAGATGTTCTATGGAGGAGAAGAAGCCTCCCACTCCAATTCGGGGGCTTTCATCATATTGACAAACGATGCCATCAATGCCTCCTCCACGGACAGCAACATTTACAAGGTATGAGCAAAGTTTTTTTGTGATTTAGATCTACTACAGGGAAGTCCTGAATCACTACAGGAAAGTCCTGAATCACTACAGGAAAGTCTCGAAACACTACAGGAAAATCCTGAAGGTCCTGAATCACTACAGGGAAGTCCTGAATTACTACAGGGAACTTCCTGTAGAAGGTTGCTACGGCCAAGGTAAGTTTTTAATGAGGATCTAAACGATGGGGGCGTGGTTCAATCGCATGCATGCAACTTATAGCTTCTCTGAACAACTCCATTATCGGCTCACACCCTCCTTGTCGCCATGCAAGCCAAGATACCTGCAGAAGAGCAACAAATTGTCAGTTCTCATAAGGAAATGACTGTCAAAAGAAATCAGGCACCGAGAACCATACCATGCCAACGCTATGTATCGAAGGTGACGAGATCGTGGACGAAGACGCCAGGGCCGCCAGCCTACAACATATACACAAGAAGGGAGGACTGTGACAAGACCCCTCGCGGGGATCCTGCAGCAGTCCAACCTGCTCGAGTAAAAATTGTCCACGACACCACTATCTTAGAAAAGACACGGGCGCATGATTACAAGACAGTCATTCAGCCGCCAGCACCCGGGAGCACACGTCATAAATCCTAGAGCCGACGGGAATGTGTGGCGCAGGGCAATCCAACGTTCAAGAACTGGTAATCCGTTGCAGAACACACGCAGGTAAGTGCTTGAACCCTTCCTTCAATCAAATTGCATGATTAGCTTCGATTTGTTTTGCATGGCGTAGAGATGAATGACTGAGCGGCCGTAAGGCCAGTGACTAGCCACATCGGTTAGTGAAAGGATGGGTAGTGGATGAGGTGGCAGCCACGACAGCAGAAGCACACGTGAAAGTCGAGCCCATCAACCGTGCAGCAGAGCTTAACCGAATATGGCGGCGGCATATCTACGGGAATGAATGCAGCGGTAAGGGGGGTTGCAGGTGAATGATTGAGTGACATCATCCAACGGTCCGGCGGGGACAGCTCACCCCCGCGCCACGAACTGCGCCAATTCAAAATCTAATCGGCTCGTTCAAATAAATATCCCTGCCACCTTCACCTCACAACTCAAAGAGCTCTCTGTCTGCCTCTGCATGTTCATACGCCAAGCTATCGGCTAACTGAACTCTGATTATACACCTCTCCCGACCAACCATCTTTTTCGTTGAAGCTTGCGTACAGTCTACAGGAGCAGCCTCTACAGGAACGCGGCTTCTACAGGAAAGTGAAGACGGCACGAAAAAGGTGGCAGGAAGGAGGTAACTCTGAAAACTTCCTCGTAATTGGTTTTCAAAGGTGGCAAGGTCGTGTTTTACAGTCGGGTCATAAAAATCATTGAACTGTCACGCCATACTATCGCTCCTACAGGGTAGTGCTATAATTCAGCAGTAGTATTTGCGTGCTCTGTTCGTTAAACTGCATTCTGCCCATATTCATCCCCTGTAGTCCAGACCACCGGTTCATCATGCCTGGGGGGTTCATTAGACGAGAGCCCACTGACATAGCCATAATGAGAGAAAACCAGGCAGTGGTTGACATCTTTACACAGGAACAGTGGATGCCTTTCTGTGAAAAGTTGCAAGGATACGACGACGATGTGGCAGAAGAGTTTTTGCGGGGCTTGAAGCCAAAATCCGACGTCCTGGCTATGGTCATATTCAGGGGGCTGAGCCTCAAAGTGACACCCACGTCTATCAGCAGAATTACGGAACTCCCCATGGGTCTTCCGTGGAACAAGGATGAGCGGAAGCAGAATCAGCAAGCAAAGAAGGAATTCTTCCCACCAAATGAGGAATTCTCTGAGGACAAGAATGGAGTGCGGAGGGTCAGCTTGACACCACCGTGGAATGAAGTCAGCCTGCAAATCATGAGGTATATTACCTGTGAGGGTCGCCACAGCATCGTATATGCATACCATTTCAGACTGCTCACCGAATTACGCTACAGGGTCAATCTTCCTGTAGAACAGAAATTGGGCCTTCCCTATTTCTTGCTGCAATCGTTGATAGAATGCGCCACCAAGCTGAAGGATGGCGTTCCAGAGCAGGTGGCCCACCATGGGTTAATTAAGTTGCTGGTAGAGGATGCATTGCATTCTTACAAGGTCCCCCTCTCATGGGAATCTTTTCGAAATCTTACTCGAGAAGGGGACGTGAAGTCATTGCTGAAAGAAACCAGGGCGTCCAGTGGAGAAGAGCAAGAAACTGTAACCAAGGGAAAGAAGGATGCTCGCTCCAGTACCCCGACTACTGTAAAGGAGGACGCTCGCTCCAGTGCCCCGACCACTGGGCAGAAGGAGCAAACCAAAGAAAAGGGTGCCAAGGAAAAGGTTGACTCTCCCATCCAGTCAGCAAGGGAGTTGAGGACGAAGAACAGAAATGACAAAGCTGGAGCAGGCCATGTCAGCCCAGCTACACCTCCAGCACCCGCCAGCAAACCAAAAGAAAAGACCACGGCAGCAAAACAAACAAAGAGTAAGACACCTGTCCCTACAGGAAAAGTCAAACAGGCTCCTACAGGAAGTCCAAAGACGGCTTCTACAGGAAGCCCGAGGACAGTTCCTACAGGAAGCCAGGCCAAAACACAGTCAAAGGAGAAGAAGGCAGACATTCTGGCTAGAGAGGCAGCGACTGTGTTAGCTGGCCTCAGTACGCCACCGGTGCAAAAGGGGAAGAGAAAGAGAGATCCTCCTCTCTATTTTAAATGTCGAAGAAGCACGAGGATTAAAACCGGGAAACCGCAGCCACCCTCCAAAAGCCCAATCATCATCAAGGACACCCCCGGTTCTCCCAAATCACAGACACCCGCTTCTCCAACCGTTCAGTCACCCACTTCTCCAACCGTTCAGACACCCGGTTCTCCAACATTTCAGTCATCTCCCACAAAAGTGCAGTCACCCGTTTCTTCTACGGAACGATCACCTACTTCTTCTAGTGAGAGGTCCCCCTCCAAAATCACAGTTACCTATGAGAAGGGGAGCCCGAAGAAGAGTACGTGGCAGGATCGAATGGACCTGATGGATGAGAAGACACGGCTGCAGCAAGCCCAGGAGGTACTGCAGGAAACACTAAACCGTCTACAGGAAACAGAGCAGAAAGAAAAGGAGGGACCCTCATCACCTCAAAAGGATGAGCTCGAACCTCCAGGGGAGGAAGAAGAAGAGCAAGGAAAAGAGCATATCCCTGAGCCTACCCCTTCACCTAATTTAAATTCTTATTATAATTTCTTGGAGGCGGGAAAAATCATCCCGCAAAAATTCACTGTTCCTTTATTTATTGCGTTGGAAGAAGAAAAGGTCCGGTCTCATACCTGGATGCAAATCGCCAAGTCTAAGGGCGTGGCCGACATAGGCCCTTTACAGGCACAGCTCAGAGAAGTTAGGAGCGAGTTTGCAATGGCCAAACATGTGGCCAATTGCCAGCAGACGTTCCTACAGGAAGAAAACCAAAGACTAAGTTTGCAGCTGAAAGAGCTGAAGGCAGGAGCATCAACATCTTCCAAGGATGTCGTGCAAGACCAGCCAAGCACGAAGGAGGTGCCCTCCAGCCTTGAGGAAACCATAGTGCAGCTACAGGAAGAAAAACAGCAAGCAAAAATTGCAGAGCAAGCACTCAGGGAGCAGCTACAGCAGAAAGACACACAGCTGGCTTGCATGGCCAGCTGGGCCATAGAGGCAATTCAGTGCAGGGCACCTGCAAGATCCTACAGTTTGTTTTTGAGGGATCAGTGGCTGCAGTTCCAAATAAACACCCTGGCACAACGAGGTATGTTAATTCAAAGCCCACACCAGTTCTTCGAATTATGCAGTACAAGCTCAGCAGAGGACAAAGCCAAATTGGCGGAGTTCTACCTTCACAATTTGGCCCTGCCTAATGAGGTCTCATGGGATCCCAACATTGCCTTGGGTGACCTACAATTAATGGCATTGGCCTCATGGTTAAACCATGAGGACCAAAGAGCAAACGAGGCCAAAATGATCATGAACAGAGAAGCCAAAGAGCCACTGCTCATTAGGCCAGAAATTGAAGACCCGGTGACCCTCATCTCGACACATAAGCAATTAGCTACAGACCCTACAGCTTCCCTAAGGTGGATGGACAAACAAGCTCAAGCTATCGCCCACTTTGAGGATATGGAAAGGTTGTTGGGGGACAATGCTGCTCATGCTTGTCAGCGTAGGTGGAATACCCTCGGCCACAGCCTACAGGTCCGAGAATATCACACACCCATCCGGATGAGGGAAGCTTTGGCCAGGGTTGCCCTCTACAAGAAATCTGTGCAGAGCCTCCAGGCGAATTAGATTGGCCTTAAACTCAGCCCTCCACTACTGCTGGGCCTAACTGAGGGAAATTCAAAGGTAAATGAAGGTCAGAAATGGGCAGAGGTGGACAGGACAGCAGGATTTCACACCCGCAGGGAAGACACTACCACTGAGCCTTGGGATGCCAGCGAAGCAGTAAGGGCAATGAAAGACGAGGACTTGGACTGAGTTGCTCAAGGATGAGCAAATGGTTCAGCTGGGGGGGTGATGATGAGCCCCAATTTTGGTACAATTTGGGCTCATTTTGGCCTATTTTACTTGCTCAAACCATTCATCTTTATTTGCTTATGCATGCATTTCTTAGTTTATTCATGTTGTTTGTAGGAAGAAGGTTAGACACTTTATCTACGTGACTAATGCATTATGATTCCAGGTTTTGGCATTAAAAAGGGAGCAAGAGACAACGAAAAAGGGGATAAGGAGACAATGAGGTGGCACTGCTGATTTTGTGGAAAGATGTCCACGGTCTTGGGACATTCCTCGTGATTCCCACCAAGAACTCCGAGCTCCAATCTATCTCCCCTCCGAGCTTAAGAAGCAGCCAGCTGTCCTACAGGAACAGCAGTCATAAACTGTTTTACAGGAACAACAGTTATGACTGCCCTACAGGATCTGCAGTTAGACTCTAGTTGGACAGCCGAGCTCCTAAAATCAAGGGCACCTGGTGGATCATCGTTTTTGTATAAGTATGAAGGCCTTAGCCTTAGATAGGTTGTTGAAACTCTCATATTGCTATTGTAATTTTGGAGCACAGTTCAGTTTTCGTTCCTTTTTGTAAGCCAATTTGGCATGACATCAGATTATGAATAAAGAAGGCAGTTTGTGATCTAGTTTTGAGTTTCTTAAGGAGACTATAGCTCTCAGGTTAGGGCCCAACCTGAGAGCCATAGATCCCCTCTGCTGTAGTGTTGTTTCCATTTCATTTCCAGCACTTTAAGTTTTCGTTTGCACATGCAATTCAAATTACAGTTTGGTGATTTGGTTTTCTTATGAGTAGGATAGATTTTGCTTATGGTACAGTTGTTTCCACTTGCTTAGTGTAGCAGAAGATAGATACCATCAATTGGAGCTCCAACAAAACGGTTGTTAAGGCTCATTGCCATCTCTCTTGAAGATTGGGGTGCAGTCCATAACTAGCCACCAAAAACGCATTACTTTACTTGACGATTGCTGCAATATAGTCACGGTTTTGATTAGATGCTTCCTTGTCATTCACACCTGCACACATACTTTCATCACAGCCTCATACATATTTTTCTTCGCGTTTTGGATTGTTGTTCATTGAATTCATGGCATAAGTAATTTAGGTTGATGCATTTTCGGTTTGGTGACAGTCATAATCATTTGTTTCATTTACACTCCTCTTTCTCGTTCCATTACCATATCCTCCATCTTGATCACGCATGCAAACATATCTCCTCGACCTTCACTTTGTTCTGTCCTCTCCCAAAGTCTTCCACTCCTCACGTAACTTCATTTCCTAACCTTTCATTGACATAACCCTTTACCTTCAACATACTCCCTACACCCATTTCCCATCTCATTCCTCCACTTCTGAGCCATCACCAGCCTTATCCCTACCTCACATCTCTCTCCCTACCATTCCATCACTCCATCATCTCCCAAAACCTCCACGGCCAACCATCCTGTAGAATTGCACAGAACATCCTGTAGAAGACTTACAGGACTATCCTATAGAAACCTCTGAGTATCCTGTAGGATCCCCTGCAGACATCCTGTAGGAGGCCACTCACTCGGTTGCTGAGCTTCTCAATGTGAGGAACCTCTGTGGATGGATGCTAAGGATCCCTAGGGACCTCTCATAGCCTCCCCAACCTGTCCCACGTTTTCCTTCCTTCTCCATCCCATCTGCACAACCAAACCCTGATAAGCACAAAATCACAATCATTCCACCCACTTAATGAAAATGTAAAAAAACATGTCTTTTATGATGCAAGTAGTTTAGATCCATGCATTTTCACGTATTAGAGGTAGTAGCAGCATTGGTAGAAGTTTCATTCACATTCTTTGCATTATAGAAGTTAGACTAGTTAAATTAGGGTTTCCTAGGTTTACATGCTTTGATTTGCTTTCAGTTCATTTTTGTCAAGTAGATTAGTCTTCTTTGAGCTAGCCTTCGTCCATCATTGATAAAGCTTCTTCTGTGAGCCCATAGAAGTTGGCTTGAGCCCTAGCGGACTTGTGCCAGCTGACCAAGTGACAGTTGCGACAACAACTAGTACTTGTGCATACAGCACCGTTGCTTCCAAGTTTGTACGAACTACCGGGTTGATAAAACAAGAGACAGGAAGCCCCAGGAGTTGTAGCATTATTGCTACAATACTGGAGCTCACCACTCGTTTCCTTCCGATCCAAATTCTTTCATTCTTCATCAGACACTCCCATTGGTTTAGTACTCGGATCTACTAAAATCCACCAATCTTTATCCACCAAAAATTCCTCCATCTTCAATTTCCACAACTTAAAACTCTGATCATTAAATTTCTCGATCTCTATCTTTCTACTTCTCGCCATCTTCTTTCACTACCATAATAGATCCTACACATCTTCCATTAAACAGGGTCTACCAGAGGCCCAAGCGAAACCCCTCAGCAACAAAGGTGTCCACTTGAATCCAAAACAACTATGATACAAAATGTAGGTTTTAATCCTGTACAGAAATTACCTACATACAAATTCTAAAACACAGAAAATAAAAAACGCGAGAGCATAACACATAAAACAAATATACACAGATATTTTCCCCTAGATCCGAAAACAGAGACTACCATCTTGATTTTTCATTATGTTCCTTTCAATGCTACAATACATATTTATACATGTTGAAGCATCTAATATCATCGACCGAAAACCATCGCGTCCAAAACCATGGACCAAAAACTATTGTGTCCAAAACCATGGACCGAAAACCATTGTGTCCAAAAGCATGTGTGAAAATCATGAACAAAACCATAGGTAGGTTCGCCCAACCTAACATAGGGTCCAAAACCAAAATTTTCTAGGGCCCTACCCCAGACCCCATATAGTGGGGTTACTTGCACCCCTCAAACCCCACGTGACTCCTGCCACTACGGAATCGGTGTAATGAAGGGGGTGCTCCTCCCCCCTTCTAACCCCCTGCTTAACAATGTGGGCTCATCAGGGAAAGAATATAACATAACCCAATAGGAAATTTTTCCCATCACAATCTTAATCGGATACTAGCAAGCTCACAACACCCTTCCATTCATTCACTTCTCCAACCATTTCTTCTCAAGCCACTACTTCGCAACTATCCACTTCTCCAATTAGCACTGCTACTAGTAGTACTAACCTAGTAGTAGGTTCTTCACCATCTATACCTACTTATTAGTTGACCTTCCTATCTTCCCAGTCCCCGACTCAAGCTATGTCTAATCAACCCACTCAACCTTGCACGAATCCTAGTCTTGCTTTGGTTGCTAATCCAAATCTCTCCTAGCAAACCTAGAAAAATGGTTGCCTAAGTATAACCCTAATGATGGTCTTCCAGCTGATGAACATCTAAATAACTTTTTGTTAGCCATGAATCTTATTGGAGTTACACATGAAGATTTTGTAATCAGACTGTTTCTTTATACCGTCCAAGGATGTACTAGGTCTTGGTATATTTCCCTCCCAATAAGTTCAATAAGAGATTGGGATACCTTTCAAGAAGTATTTCTTGCAAAATTTGGTGATTGCAAGACCATAGCATCCTTAATCAGCGATCTTTCTAACATAAAAGAAAACTCATATGAAAGGATCAAGAACATTAACTCCAAATTTAACAAGTTACTAAACAAAATCCTAGGTGCCTAAAAACCTATAGTAGATGTACAAATAGAATGGTATATATCCTCTCTTCCTTCCAATATTGCAATTTTTGTACATAGAGCTAATAAGGCTACCCTTGTAGAAAACATGAAGAAGCCTTGTCTGTAGAAATAAGAATTATGACTTTAGAAAAAAGATCATAGATAGATGAAAGGAAGTAAAAGAAAGTAACATTTAAGGATGATTGAGAAAATAAAACTTCAAATGACCCTTACAATATTGAAGGCTTATAGAAATTGTTAAAAACTATGTCCAATGAAATAGTCAAAATCAAGAAGTAGGTCACAGAATCCTCTGCTACCAAGAAGCCTTTTCGCTCATTTAAACAAAACCCTTCTTCTGTTTTTTTACTAGATTAATCATTTGAAATAATATTTGGTTGTTCCACAGAGGAAGCTAAAATAAAATAAGAATTTGAATTAAATGGTTTGTGGGATTTCATTCTTCCAACTGAAGAGGAAGCACAAGCTATGCCAGTAACTACAAGAAGTAAAAACTCTCATGATATGTCTATAAAAAATCAGAAACAAAGAAATGCTACTCCTGTAAAGGAGAAAAGGTATGTAATAAGTCTAAGAATAGTTAGATTGATCCTATTCCACTAGATCATCCAAATTCTTCCAAAACATTGGTAATTTAAGATACAATGGAATATAGCATAGTTGAAGATATGAAAAATACAAGAGCCAACATTTCATTACATGAACTCACTAAACTCAAACAAAGACATAAAATATCAAGAGAGTTAAAAGCAATTCACGTATCCCCTCTACCATCTTCTATAGTTACTCAAAATGCCTATGATATGGGAAAACCTCCTCCTCTTCAAATAAAGTAAATCCGACAGATTTAGTTTTGATAGGTGATAGGTCTATCTCTCATACACCTGCATTTCTTCTTACTTATGAGATTTTGAATATAAATTTACATAATTATCTTGTTGATTCAAGAGCCTCTTCAAATATTATGCGAAGGAGCGTGTGCACCAAATTGAATATTACACCTCAAAAATCTGTTGTACACACAGTTCAACTAGACACGACAAAAGTAGAGGTACTTCGAGAAATAGCATCAATTTCAATTAGGCTTTCCTCTAACCTAAAAGCTTCACAGATAATCGATATCCTAGTATCTCATATCCCCTAATTTTATGGTTTAATTCTAATTAGGGATTGGTCTAAAATGTTGCACAAATACTTTGCAACTGATTGGTCTCACATTTGGTTCCCACATAATGGTAAACCAAACCAAATCAAAGTATACTGAGAGAAGTTCATGAAATACACAATCACTGATCTCAAGGTAACCGATGAACCTGTTTCTTTCACCAATAATATCATTGGTAATTAGTAAACTGATTCAATTTTGGAATATTTTAATGCTCAAAGGTCCCCCTTTCTGAATGATGTTGTAGTCTCTCAAATAGATATTTTTCACAAACAAATGCTTCAAAGTGTGTAAATATAGTAGATAAAAGTTTAGATGATTCATTATTTTGGACTCTTTATTTTGAAGGTTCCAAATTTGAAGGTGGTGAAGGTGCAAGATGTATTTTAATAAAACAAAAGGATAAAAAACCATGTTAGCTTGTAGACTTGAATTTCAATGCAGTAACAATATCGCAGAATACGGAGCATTGATTCAAGGGTTGTATAAAGTCGTTGCCCTTAATGTAAAATATTTGCAAGTATATGGGGATTCTTAAATAATCATTAAACAGGTAAGAAACACAATTCATTTTGTGTCTGGGCACCTTAAACTTAAACAATATTTAGCCCAGAATCTTATTTCTCATTTCACTGATTTTAACATTTATTCAGTTCCAATATTGCAAAATGCAATTCTTGATTTAATTGCTAATGTGGCATCCAAGCTCATACCTTTAGAAGAATTTAGTCTAGATATATTTTCAATAGAGTTAATTTCTAGGTCGTCCATTCTTGAAAATGTGACAAATTGGAGAGTGTTTAATAGTAATGCTGATATAATCAATTTCCTTACATCATAAGGGCCTTATGAAGAACATACCATAGACGAACATGAGCATGATCTATAAAACAACCATAAACAAGATCAAAACCCAATTCCAAAGTCTATAGTTAAGATGGAAGATCTGTATGATTTAAAGGGTAGATTCAAGAATACTACTAACTCCACAACTCAGAGTTCCACTCTAAGATATGAAGTAGTAAACCTAGGTTCAATTGAAAAACCTCAAAATGTCAACCTAGGTCTTGGCTTACCATCTGAAGAAAGGATATCATTCATTAAGTTGTTAAAAACATACAAAGGTGTCTTTGTCTCAGATTATGTAGATCTCAAGACCTATGATACCTCCGTAATTCAACATACAATACCAATGACTTCAAACGAAAATATAGTACAACAAAAGCTTAGGAAAATGTACAGAAACCTTGAAAGTCAAATCAAATCTGAATTGAACAAGCTTCTCAAAGCCAAAATATTCTCTCTTGTTAGACACTCAAAGTGGGTATCAAATATGGTCCTCATCAGGAAAAAGAATAGTGATACTAGGATTTGTATTGATTTTAGAAATATGAATACAACTTGTCAAAAGGATAACTTTCCTTTGCCTACCATGGAGAAAGGATTGCAATCAATTGCAGGTTCCGAATTAATGTATTTTCTAGATGCATTTTTAGGATACAATCAAATCATTATATACATATGACAGATTGAAGACAACATTTTGGATCGAGTGGGAGACATATGCTTATCTAAAGACGCCTTTTGGACACATAAATGCAGGTGTTACATTTCAACGTGCTATGGATATTGATTTTAAAGGTATGATTAATAAATCAGTTGTTATTTACCTAGATTGCATCACAATCTATTTTAAGGATAGAAACAATCATTTAAATTACCTAAAGCACATTTGAAATATGCAAGAAATATGGCATTTCATTAAATCCCAAAAAATATCACTTTTCTTTACCAGAAGGCAAACTCCTTGGATTTACAGTGTCCAAGAAAGGGATTAGTGTCCAGAAAAGGATTGACATTGATCTAGATAGATTCCAAGAGATTGAAAGAATTCCTCTCCTGCATAATAAAAATACCATGCAATCGTTCCTAGGCCAAATTAATTTTGTAAAAGGATTTGTTCCATATTTTCCACATATTGTCCTACCCCTTCAGGAAATGATAAGAAATGACACAGTCTTCAAGTGGGGTAAGGATGGAAGAGAGTCATTTGAGTTGATTAAAATAGTCATTATGAATGCTCCTTCTTTAACAAATCCTAACTTTCTGCAACCTGTTGTGTTATACACCGTTTCATCTGATACATCATATGCAACAGTTTTAACACAGCTAAATGATCAAAATGTTGAGGCGCACATATCCTTTTTCAGTTCTAACTTGCAAGTTGTGGAGTTAAATTATTCAACTGTTGAGAAGCAAGATTTTTCTATTTTTAAAACCTTGAAACATTTTAGAACTTTTCTTCTTAAAACCCATACAAAGATAATAGTACCTTACTCTACAGGAAGGAAATTATTGATTCAAAGAGAAGTAGGGGAGAAAAGAGCCAATTGGGTTACTACGCTTCATGAATATGATGTAGAAATTCGACCAACTAAAATTGTTAGTGCCCAAGGTTTTTGCAAGATGTTAACTAGAGCTTCCCACCTATCAGTAGAAGAAGACCGAGGTAATGAAGTTCAAATATCATAGGTAAGCCTGAATGATGCACAATCACAATATGCTGATTTAAAATTTTATTTGAATAATGGGTATGCTCCTATGCATCTCAATTATAAAACATGGCATGCTTTAAGGTTGAAATCACATCAATATGAATTAATCAATGATGTATTGCTTAGGAAAGTTGATGATTTGGTATTATTAAGATGCCTAGAAAAACCTGAAACTGAAAAGGTTATGAATGAATTACATGATGGACCAACTAGAGGACATTTCAGAGGAAACACCACAACTCACAAAATCCTACATGCAAGTTATTATTCACCAACACCATTTAAGGATGCACGTGAATATGCAAGAAAGTGTAAAACTTTTCAAACTGCAATCTGAAGAGAGAAGAAACTAGCCTTCCCTATATAGCAAGTAAATATCAAACAACCATTTGAACAATGGGGATTATATATAATTGTTGAGATTGTTCCTAACTCTTCCAAGTAGCACAAATACATCCTTACTACTACTAATTATTTTACAAAATGGGTAGAAGTTGTCCGACTAAAGATAGCTAATACAGAAAATATCATAGACTTCATTGATCAATATATAATTACCAGGTTTGGCTTACTTATAACTTTAATGTTTGATAATGCATCTTAGTTTTCTAGAAATACAATGGTGTAATTTGATATAAGGCGAGGTTTTAAATTAAAATATTTAGCCAACTATTATCCAAAGGGAAATGGATTAGCATAATTGACAAACAAAAACCTCATCAAAATCATCAAAAGGACTATTGACAAAAATCATAGGGATTGCCACAATTCATTGACATTTTCTCTTTGGACAAACATAATTACACAGTATACCTACATCAGTTCTTCTGCTTTTGCTTTAGTTTATGGAAAAGAAGTTTTTCTCTCCAGAGACATAGAAGGTGTTCTCCCCAGAGACATAGAAATTCTCTCCAAGGAACACAATTCCAGATTCTTAAGCTCAAAAAAGAATGAGAAAAGGCTAAAGCAACCCACTTCCAGGATCAACAATTAGTTGAAGCCTCTTTTGCTACAACCTTTGTGAGTCATAAAACTTTTGAAGTAGGTCATATGGTTTTGAAATGGGACAAAGCACACGAGGAAAAATGTAAACATACCAAATTCCAAAGACTATGGCTTGGCCCTTTCCAAATCATTGAGAGAATTGGTCAATCAACATTTATTTTACAAGACTTATGAGGAAGAACATATTCCTTGCCCGTAATGTGAAAATTCTTAAAAAATATTTTTTTTAGAAGATAACATGTTCTAATTTTGTATCATATTGCCTTTAATATTCTTAGGAGAATTAAATTAAGTATTATTTACTTTTAGGCTTTCAAAACAAAATATTTGATAATATTTTTTAAATTTTTTTCTTCTATAAGTAGGGAAAGTTAGAGGAAATAATTATGAAATTTGAGTATCAAAGTAAACTTGATTTCCTTGGAAAAACTCGATCTTGTGGAAGCATTTATTCTATCAACAAACTCTTACGTTTACAAAGTATAGATGTTTTGTTACCAGTCAAGAAAAGAATCTTTAACTTAGTAAGGATTTTCTAGAGATGAGTATCTTTGAAATCTATCATTATCATCCAAAAACTCTCAAAAGAGCCAATGATTCACCCCATCTGATAAAATTTTCCTTTTTCAAAATGTAATTCTAAAATATGCAAAACTTAGTAGATAATAAGTCTCATTATGAGCTTGTTTACTATGCTCATAGGGAAATAATTAAACTCATCTTACCAAAATTGCATACCAAAATAGGGTAATAACCAATGATCTAATCAATCAAAGGACAAGGAGTCTCATCAAGAGCTATCTTGTTCACTTTAATTATAACCAGTGACTGGCATTTTCATTATTAGGTTACCAAACCTATACAATAATTTTTTTAAACTTAAAAAAAAATACTATATAAAAAAAAAGGAAAAGGGACAAGATCCACATGAGATTGAAAGCAAGTGAAAATAATTTTGAATTTTGAAGATTGCTTCAGATGGGACAATGAATCATTGTTGGTTAAAAAATAACCCTATCGAGGCTATGAATTCCTACTGGTAGCAGAGGCCCTATATGTGATAAATGAGTAAACACCAAAAACTAATCTGTATAACACACCTATTATATCTCTTTAAATCTTAATATTGAATGATGAAGGCATTTGTTTTTTTATCACTACAAAGGTAAAGTAGTTGAATAAATAGATTAAGTAAGTGAATATGATTCTAAAGAAATATTGTTTACTTTATAGCTCATGCAATTATTATTCCTATAAGTCTTCTTACTTTGAAAGTTCTAGAAATTTCAGAAAACAAATCAGAGATAACTGGTTCTCCCAAGTGAATCACCAATTGTTGTACTACGAAACAACCCCCCCCATTTATATATAGTAATAGTCAATATTAGACATATAAATAAGGACCCTCTTTAAAAAAAAATTAGTCTTTCAAAAGTAAATCCTAAATCTAAAAAATTGCCTTGAAACCTCTTAGAACAAACCAAGTTTATGATCCTCATCGCAAATCGCAAATCACATTTTTTCATGTGATGATCATAAACATATTAAAGAAATTGTGATATACGATCAAACCTCCTAATGCAACATACCGATCAAAACACATTAAGAATTCACAATCCCATTTTGCAAGAGTCGTAAGAAAATAAGACATACCACTATGTCTCTCATTAACGATTTGCGAAATGTGATATTGCAATATTCACAATCGTATTTCACATTATAAGGAGGCCATTCTATACAACATCATTTTAAAAAATGTGATTCGTTAATAAAGGAACAAGTGTGGGAAGTAATTGTGTCTTAATATAATAACAGATGATTTGACAGGATAATTATTGTTCAGTGGCCCATGGAGAGGTAATGATTTTCTAAGTTAGGGCTAATCAATGCTAAGTATCTGATTTGAAATCCTCACATAATTCAAAGTCATCTCACAAATCTTTCAGCCTTAATTTCCCAATATTGTCTGCACTAATATATCTCGTCTGTTTTATGCAAGCTACAAAGCATATCTCATTTCAGAAGGTGATGCATAAATGGAAAAAGCAAAGCATCATGGAGTCCGATCTATCAAAAATGTGTCCTATATTCTCTGATACAGTCTACAGTGTCGATGGTAAATAAACAGCTTTGCAGGTCATATACAATAGGCTTGAGGATGAGCATCCCAATATTATTATCACAAATGTGACGGCTGACACAAAAAAACCTTCGGGATTGCAATTCAAGGATGATGCCTTTTCTTTCCTTCATAGAATAGGATCGAGAGAAAAAAACCTCCCATACACTCATATGACTAGGTGGGTGGTGGAAAACCTCACTATTGAAGATAGGAAATTCAGGAACTCAAGAATGGAACTCATGGAGTCATTCAAAGTGGAAGGTCTGAAGAGAATGTACCATATACCTAACCCTTAGGATATATACAATAAAACGTATGTGGCCACCTTCGTAAAGAAGAAAAAAGAACCTTTCAAGATGATCTAGGGCTGGAGGGTACTAGTGAACAAGTTCAAATTTGATAAAATTGGGTATGTATCCAATAGCCTCTTTGGAAAACCCCTACAACTATGTAGCTGCTATATTATGTAAACTACATGGTTTACGTAATAATGCTAAGTTCTCCATAGAATGGATTCCTTTGATTGATGCCTATGTTAATTCCCACATTATGAATTGGAGCACCATCCTATCTGATAGTCTAGCCACTGTCATCACTAAATATTGACAGAAGAGATCCTCCTCTCCATAGAATCTTCCTCCATTCTATTTTAGTGCCCAGATTATGGATGCCATCTATTTTTGCACTAAATTTCCAATTATGGATTGGAGGACCATGCAGGACCCCTGCCGTATCCATCTTAGCCATAAAGAAATTTGGGAATCTCATTATATAGCCCATTTTTACAAAATATGCCATGTTTTTATTTTGCCATTGCATTAGTTAATTTTCAATAAGAAATCCCCTAGGTTCTCCAAAGAAGATGCTACAAACCTTCTCACTGCCAGCAAGTATTTTATTGAAGAATGGTTCACATACATCAGGGTTTTTGGTAGTACCGCAGACCAACATGTCCTCCCTTTGTACGTCTCTAATAAATTATTAGCAAGAGAAATAGCTGACCAGACCATGGGAAAAGGTTTGACCAATGTCCTGAAAGAAAGAAAGAATTTACTATGGCCATATTTTCCTATTAGGTGCAGTTACTTTTAATTAGCAAATTTTAACCATGCAATAAAGGAGTCAATAAGCCTTGAAAGCCTCAAGTTCCATACTTTACCCAAAAGGCAATTTTATCCAGACAAGATAGCATATAACATTACTACTGCAGTAAAGATCAAGCCTTATAACCATGAGGCTAATGATTTTGAAGACCTTTTGTAGTCAACTCAATCCTTCAAACAATCGTTTGAATGGGCAAGAAAAAATATAAGTCCTTAAGATTTTGAAAGCTTTTAGGAGTTCTCAAACAAAAGGCTCGAGATAATCCCACTACATTTGTTAAAAATTGAGGACAAGCCTACACCGAGTGTGAGTATCAAGAGCGAGGGACCTGATTCTCACATGGAGTCTCAAGTAGATACAAAGAAAGAACTGAATATAGGAAAGGGCAAAGACATTGAGAATACATGAGAATCCAGTAGTAAGTGAGCCAAAAAGTAGAGTATGAGAACCCCACCTAAAGATATTAGTTCACAGATCAAAAATAGTAATTTGGAGTAGGAGTGGGATCAATTCAATAAGAAACTGCAAGACACTCCCAAGACAATGAATACCTAGGAAACTATGGAGTATCAAACTCCTCTATATGTTTAGAAATATATAAAGTTTGAACTAAAGGACGAGCAAGCAACAATGTCTCAGTATACCAAAATCATCCCTGCTCTGCCCACATGGGAGATTGTCTTGAAGGTGACTGAAATCCCTCCTCTTGATGTTTTCTAAAGCCTTCTACACAAGGCTGTAGTAAGGAGACAGAGGAAAAAGAGAAGGATACAAACACCTAAAATCCCACCTCGAATTGATCTAATGGACATATTTTGGAAGGACATTCCTTCTGACCTGGCTAAAAAATTTACTAGATTGTTACAATTTACAGGAGCATATGAAACTACAAACATGGAAAAAGATGCTAAGATATCTTTTTTGTTGAAGGAAAATGAAGAGAAGATTGCACAGCTCGAGTAGTAGCTCAAAATAGAGAAGGCAGGTGTGAACAAGTAGATCACTAAGGAGCTAGACCAATTACAACAAAGCATGGAGGTGCTGAAGATAAGCCACGAAGTAGACATATCGGCCAAAAACATGCAACTCCATGACTTCCAGCAACCCATGGGAAGATATAAGGATGTTCCTACTGTCGAGGAATTCATCAAAGAGGCACTAGAGCTAAATTATCACTTATTTAAACAAAAAGAACATTTTTTCCAAAAGATGTTACATATCGCTCCTTATCTGATCACTAGCGACTAATTAATGGATAAAGTAATTGACCAGAGAACTTAGTTTACTGATGTAAGCACAAGAATATCATAGTTCATCGAATGGCAAGAAACAAAAGAGGGAAGGAAATCTAAGCTGCCTGAGATCGAGGAGACAGACAAGGACATTCGTTTCATAGATTGGGATGCGAGGATCAAACAAGATGAACTAGCAGTGGAAAGTGTGGCCAGGGTGTCAAAGAACATAGTAAAGGTGGTAAACCACAATTTGTTTTACCACCAACCTGGTGAAAGAGGGTAATCTGAAAGACTTTCTTGATCTAAATGTATTTCATAACAAATGGAAGGAAAGAGCGGAAAGTTAAAGGGAATAGATTGCAAACTTAGAAAAGACTAATTAGGAGTCGTATTGGAAATACCTCATCAAACCACATAGTCAAATCATGATCATTAACTTCTCACTCCATTCATCTCATCCGATGATGTCACCTCTCACAAATGAAATTTTTGCAGGACAGGTTTGGACATAGTTTGGGGCACCTCCTCATGTTAAAATAATGGCAAATATGTGCGATTTGAAAGACAAGATAGAAGATAGAAAATCCTCATCATAGCCTCTTCTCATCAAGTCACCTTTTACTTTTCAAGTTAGTTAACAAGTTAGGAGGAAGGTTATTTGAAACCTCGTAAAATTTTTGTATAACCTATTTTCAAACATTAGTTAGAATAGTATTTATACCCTTCTAATGCATTTAGAGAAGGGTGAGATTTTTTATCAAAAACATTTGAAAAGAATGCACTATTGTAAGTTTGTGAATGCTTTAGTGAAATTATGGAACATGATAGTTTCTTTTAAATATCAGACTATCTTCCTTTGTTGATGCACTTTTATATACTTGGAAAATAATTTGATCTAAAGAAAGGAGTTGATCTATTTCATTAGTCAAATGAGCAGAACTTCACATATATGGTACTTCTATCTTGTATGATTAGTCCTATTTCAGTTTAATTAGCGGAAACACTTTATTTTCATGAATTGTATATGAAATATGTTTTTCTGTTAAGCATTAATTGCACCATCGTATGATGTGTAGATGATATTTTTTAATTTCATATACATATATCATCACATATGTGATATAATTTATACATTTCTTTGACTAACTATTTAGTCCAGGAAATTATCTTTACACGTTATTATCTTTGTTTTATGCATGATTGATCTTTATTATCACATGTCAAGTAGATATCTTTGTAGATCTTATATTACACATAAATACCTAGGTTTATATTAGATTAATTTAGCTATATATTTACATGATAGAATAGGTCATTTAATTTATCATTATTCTATTTCCATCAGTCGTAAACTGCCCACTCTCATTCTAAAACCTATACTGGGAAATTGATCCCATCATCTCTAGTTGGAGCCACCACTTTAAATGGAAAAGGAGTTGTCTTAAGGTCTGGACTGGGTGGTTATCACCCATGTTGGAGCAACAAAAATATAAGGATTAAACATATCCCTTTCACGATATTTGGCTAAAATAATGGTGATTTCATTACAAAAAAATTATCCCATAAAGTACATGCATAAAACAACATAAATTTATAGTAATTTTTGCCAAGAATATTTTTAATCTAGAAATATAGCCTAGAAAATACAAAATATTGATACTAAGAGAAATTCATGAAATTTTTACAACACAATAAATAACGGGAAATTTCTAACACAAGGAAAATGCAGCTAATCTCAGCTTTATTATATTAACCATAAATAGGAGTACATGGAAATATGAAATAGTTGGAAATAACAAACAATATCAAACAACTACTACAAGCTAGATCAATCCTCAAAATATGTTTGTTTAAACACTAGACCTAGCCTCTCAAAATGAAGTTGCAACCAATAATCACTCCTACGAATTTTGAATGAATTCACAATGGGGAGAGAAGCGTTCTTGCTCACTCTCACTGAAATCACCCAAGGGTTTCCGTATTGGTGCTACTGCTAAAGCCAGGAACTCCTGGTTCTCCAAACATCTCCACATGAATAAAAATAATCAAATATGTCTCAAATGATCTCCTCCTACTACTTTTAAACACTCCTTAGATAGATCTCCAAGTTTCTAGAATATATATCTCCAAGTCTCTAGGAAAATAAAAATGAGGACATGGAAAGTACAAACCAACTTGGTCCTTAGCAAAAGTGGTGCAACAAAACAAGATTGGGAATATGGCATATGAGGCTATTGTTGGATGTTTTCGCTAGTAAATGCATGTTGACTCAGTGGTTGAGTAGGTGTACATATAAAAACTACAACACTACATGGATATATCTAGTAATGTTTTCTAAGTTGGGGAATGATGCTCATAAATATATTCATCATATATTGTTTTGATGACTCTGGGTTCTATTTCTAAAATAGTTGGAGCCTTGAGCTTGATTCCTGCACTAAAAGCTTGGGTCAGGCTTTTGGGTATTCTTTTGGTTCTCTCAATGATCAATATATTTGAGGAAATTAACAAGTAATTTTGATTTGTCTTTGAATCATAAGATTGACATGTCTCGAATATTAGTGAGCTCAAATCTAGTTATGGTCTTGGAGAACATCATAATCATAAGATTCAATGATAAATAATGAAGTAGTCATTGAAATATGAAGTGTTACACAAAATTTTTTCAGACCTCCTGCACTTCCATGTGACATACCCCGAAGTTCTTGAAACATGACCATTACGTAGTGTACTCATTCATATATGAAACTCATATCCTTCCTAAGACATTGGTTGGAAAATTCCTTGATCTTTCCCTTAAATAAATATCTCTAAAACCCTAATTTGAGAACCATCGTGCTTATGAGACTAAAAACAATGATGATCTCCTGTTGCACTACACTTGACCCACAATGGCATCACTTTGTTCACTTTTAAACTTTCAATTATTCCAAAAAGGAAATTTTCGAAAAGAGGATGAGAAGCTTCGAGAGTGGTGAGTTAGAGTTTGTTTGGCATATATGAGGTCAAATTCTCCAAACTTGGCCTCTTGTTGTCATCCTTATGAGCTACCTCGTTGAGGTAACGGCGTACTCCTATCTTTGGAGGGATCCTAACTACCTTTCCTAACATATATATTCATCCTCTCCCATTCTCAAATGGTTGGTATACGTCTCTTTGCACCCTTATGTTAAGGGTGTGCCTATATGCTACTCATTGGGCTTAGAGAATGAGTGCTTGAAGAGCTTAGCTTGGACTTGGATATGCATTCAAGGAGAGTCTATCAACATCAAGGCTTAGTTGTATGCTTCCCCTTATTTTTTTATTAATATACAATTGTTGACATTTTCCCTAAATGTGTATGCTCATGTATCATTTAGCATAAAATTCCTTGACCAGTTAAATAGGTTGCCTTTGAATATGTTATTTGTATTTGCATTCCTTGTTGTGTCTTGATCATGTATGCAGGTGCATAAATGCTAAGGGTAGCAGGAACAAGACTGTGGTGCAAGTGATTGAAGTTAATTAACAAACGAGATCAAAATAAGATCAACAAGAGGTAGGGCATCTTCTTTGTTTCTCTTTTCAATTATAACTTAGGAAAGTGTCTGGTATATTTTCACTTCGATTGTTAGACCCACTCATTGGGCTAGAGCAATCATCTCTATCCATAGAGAGGATTTACCTAGAAAACAAAATCGCAACTCCATTATGGATCCTATGATCCTTTCCATTCAATTATTCACCTTGTTTTTGTGATCAATTGGACCAACCGTCCATTCCCATACTTGTTTTCTTATCTTAAACTATTTTCACTCTCCGGTAATTGCTTGAAGGTTCTCAATTTGTGCTTCTCTTGAAGATTTTTTGTTTTTTTATTTATCTCTATTCACCATCGTGGTTTTTTCCCCGATAGTTGTGATGACATCGCAGATATTCTTATTACAGTAGTGATGACCACAGCTTCTTTTTTAACATGTGTGATGATATTAGAGGTTAAATAAAATTAGGGTTTGTCTTCTTCTTTTGAGTATTTTTCGTCATGTCAGTGGCTTACTAGTGCAATTTTAGTGTCCTTGTCTTTCTTGACATGTTTTTCTGATTGCAATCGCCTCTTGATTTGGTTTAAGTGTGTTTGGAGCTTGATTTTCCTTCTAGGGTTTCTAGGACTTCTAAGCCATCCTTCATTCACTCATTGCTCTTCTCTTTAGAGCTAAATTACCCTTTTCAAAGAGTATTTTCGTGTTTGGACGTATTTTGCAAATCAATTTTGGTTCTTGGGTATTCAATTGTTTTCATTAGTATCTAATTGAGTAGAAGCTTTGAAAGAGACTTTAGTTCCATTTGGAAAGCAATAGATTACAAAATATTTTTTTCGGATTGAACTGAAAGAAATTATTTGCTTTGAATTCTGTGTTTCAAAAAGTGAAAGCGAAAGTGTTTATCTTTTAATTAGTTTTCGAGCACTTGTTGTGTTCCAAATAATTAATGTGAAAGAGATTTTAATTATTATTGAGTTGTTAGCATTCTCTTTTTCTCTTTTGTAGTAGATTACATTGATTGCATTAAAGTGAAAAGGAAATCATCATTGTATCTTAAGCTAGATTGGTTTAATATTTTATTTTGGCATTGAATTTTCTTATGAAATGAAAGATTAGATTTCATCTTTTGCATTGAGCATTGGAAAATTTTCATTGATGCATTGTTGCTTCTTTGGTGCATGATTTGTGTGTTTCTCTTCCCTAAATAGGTAGCCTTCATCGAATGAAATGATTTCAATTTAATAATTTAACTGCATCTTAGGTACAGGTGACATCGTTAAGGCCTTGAAATTGAAACATAATCTCAGTATTAGCTTTAGATTCTATCAATTAATATAAGGAGCATTTGAAACATTCACGCTCATACTTAGTGGTTTAGGTTAGAGATGTGTTCTTATGTCTATAAAACTCAATAGCTACCATTCGCTTTTGCATTAGACAATAGCAGCATAGACTTATGCTCCACATACCGTCGAGTGTAGAAAGGGAAACCCTCATAGGTTGCAAACCTTTATCCATAGGAAGTTGAATCTTCCACCTTGTAAAAATGATACACCGAACAAAACAATTAGGGAGATCTCTTTCATGTACATCAATTCCTTGGTAAATTTATTTGCTAAGGTGTATATTGCAATTCACAATTACTTGGTACTCCTTTTTCTCCAGAGTTAAATGAGTGGTCATTTCAATCTTTTATGACTCCTTAAGTTTGAAAAGATCATCAAGAACTTGTGCTTTCAAGCTCGTTAAACCTACGAAAGCGACTAGAATCACCTTTTTCATCATTTTCTCGAATCTTAATACATGAAAAGGTATTTTTTTTTTTGTTTCAAATTCTAAAATTGTCTCCCAACGATAATATGTCGAACCGATGTAGTTTCTTCTTGGATCAATACTGACTAGTTCCTTGTTAATTAAGATTGTGAATAATCCTTTACCAAATTAACTTTTATTCTCTGCTCTTGAGAGAAATTCATCATGGCTAAACCATTGAGTTCATCTCATAGTTCCTCAATCGCTTGAAGATCAAGATTTTAAACTTGGGATTATTCCAAGTATCCAACCCCTATCTTCTTGTCCACCTCCTTTGGATTCATGGTCAACTCAGGAATCTGATCCTGAGACCCGTGAGAATGCTATACAGACCCCTGCGAGTTTGCAGGCCCCTGAGAGTTCACCTAGGTTTTTTATTCATCCACTGAATCCATTATTTCACTATGTTGTGATATGTCTTCAATGTCCTTACAGTCCTTATGATAACTGTGTTATTCCTTTGGATTTATCTCCTTGTACATATCAAATTCCTCGTCACCGATTTTTTCCACCTATGGATTCACAAGGTGAGATCCCAACCTCTTCTCTAGGTCATTCAGAAGTTTTTTCTACTCATACTCCTCATGTAAATGATGAACAAGGCTATGAATTTCCTCGAGAAGGTTTTCCTTTTACAGGAAGATTCCAATCTCACACACTTCCTGAAACCAGTGGGGCCATGTTTCCACCTGATTATGCAATGCTAGCTTAGTTAGTTTCAGGAACACCTAGTGCTTCATCTTTGTATCAAAATCCCATTTATACTTCAAATTCCATGCCTACTTCTGGTATTTTTATTGCAAAATCCTATCCAAACTATTCTCATTGGTGGGCTCCAGTATTGCAGCAATAATGGTACAACTCCTAGGACTTCCTTCTTTACTTTTATCAACCTGGTAGTTCGTAACAAGCTTGGAAGCGACGATGTTGTATGCACAAGTACTAGCTCTTGTCGCAGCTGTCACTTGGTCAGCTAGCACAAGTCCGCTAGGAGCTTAAGCCAACTTCTATGAGCTCTTAGAAGAAGCTTTTTAATTGATGGATGAAAGCTAACTCAAAGGAAGCTAATCTATTTGTGAAAAGAGATTGAAAACTGAAGGAAAGTGCAAACCCTAATTCTACCGGCTAGTCCTACTGACGCAAAGAAGAGAATGCAAACTACTGATAGAGATGCCATTACTTCCATGAAGGTAAAATACATGTGTCTAGACTACCTATATCTGAAGAAAACATATTTTTGTATTTTTTCTTAAGTCGCCAGTTTCATCATGTGTATGCTTTCAATGTTCTTGATTGTGTAGGGTTCGATCAAGGAGGAGAAATGCTTGGAAGAGGTCAGGAATGTTCAAAGAGGGTCTAAGGAGCCCCTAAAACCCTTCCAAAGAGTTTCACAAAGTTTGGCTATCAAGAAACCTCATTTGTGAGCTTCTACAGGAAGTCTGCAGGGGTTCTACAGGATGTTTAGGAATTTCTACAGGATGTTCGGAAATTTCTATAACATGTTTAAAAATGGGATTTTGGAGGATGGGTGAGTGAGGGAAGATGCATGAATGGATATGGAGGTAGGATAGGGGTCTGAAGTGGCCAAGAGACTGGTGGATGGAGTGGTGAGAAGGTGTAGAATGCTGGATAGGCTCAAAGAAGGCTGAAACAATGATTGCACAAAAACGTAGGGTTACGTGGGCAAGAGGATAGATGTCAGACGAGGAACCTAGCCAGGAGATGGAACAAATTTCTCTGATTAAGCTTAGGTGGATGAAAGAGTGGTAGAGATGCTCTGCACTGTGTACATTCAACTGAATCAACAAATTCTTGCAAGTAATCAAAGTACTAGCTAATCTAATCTAGCTAACAATAGAGTGAACGAACATCAACTTTATTTAAAGGAGAAACATATATATCAATTATGCAATGAGGCATTCCAGAGATCTGAACACATAACCAACTTCTATAAATGAAAACAACACACTAATGATTGCATGGCAAGGAAAACTAGTGTTCTTTTTTGGGACAGCACGGTTACTTCAATTCCAGCCCCTGATCCAATAAGGACGAGGTGAAACCAAAAGTGTTTTTTTGACCCTTTTCTGGAGCTTTTTTCCTTTTTATTATCCTACCAATCTATTCTAAACATCTGAAGTAATTCTATTCATAAACAGTGACCTAGTTAATCAACACAACTTAATCTGCCTAACAGAAATACGTTTGCAAATGCATAAAAAGGAAAACAACGATGCATAAAGGAAAGATAATAGTACATAAAGGAGGCCCTAGGCTCTTAGGTTGGGCCCAACCCTGAGAGCTACGACTCCTATAGAAAACGCAGAGTTGATATAAAATAGGACCGCTTATCATTATCAAAAAATAGTCATCAGCCAAAAGTTATCCTAAAATGGCTACAAGAGAAGAAGCTGAAGGTGACAGCACTGTAGTTCAAAAATATGCAATGGTTTCAAAAGTCCCTTATGAAGGTTGAGGCCTTATCATTTATACACAATGAGGGCCCTAGGAGGCCTCCTAAATCTAGAGGGATTGGCTGTCCAAACTGTTAGTAGACAGTCCCGTTTCCAAAATTTGCTTGGCTGCCTTCAAGATCCGTTTTCGGTGGCCTGTGAGCTCGGATTTGGGGGTGAAGATCCTGAGGAAGGGCTATTTAATGTCATAGGAAACCCCCCTATGAATCCTCACCTCAGGTTTGGCTGTCATCTAGCCCATGATTGCTCGGTTTTGCTCCAACATGTGTCAAAAAACCTGAAATAAGCACATGTTAGCCACCTAGGAAGAATGACCACCCTTATTCGTAAAAATGAAATAAACATACTAAAAAATAATGCATAAGCTATGAAAAATGAAAGACTGAACAAGGACTGAACAAGGATAATTAGGAAAAATGAGCCCAATAAGTTACCCAATTCCGGGCTTATCATCACCCCCCTGCTAAATAGGTTGCTCATCCTCTGAGCAAATAGTCCAGCTCCTTGTCCTTAATTTATTTGATCGCCTCCCTCACATCCCACGCTTCTGAAGTAGTATCCTCTTCGCTGTCATGGAATTCGGCCTTCCGTTCAACCTCTTCCCACTGCTTATGCTATTCTTCTTCTGTGCCTCCTTCTAACAATTCCAAAAGGAAAGGTGGACCTAACTTAAGGCCTATCTAGCTGGCCTGGAGGTTCCGCATAGACTTTTTGTAGAGAGGCACTCGTGCCAAGGCCTCCCTCATTCTAGTTGGAGTGTGGTATTCCCTGATTTTGAGGTTGTGGGTGTTAGCTCCTGCTGTAGCAGGTATTCATGTTTCATGATTGGCATTTCACAGGCCAAATATGTTGTACTTTCCTTGCTGCAATGCTCCATATTTGCTCAAACAGTCTCCAGATGAAGAAGGCTACTTCAAGTTCATTCAATTGCCTTCAAATTTTGTAATTTTTTCCTAGTATCGCTACTATTAGTTAAAGGGAGGTCCAAACAGTTTAATCTTGGTCTCCCTAGGTTTAAATTTCTTGTTTTAGAATATAGAGATTGTAAGTCTCTCCAAACAGTTTAATCTTAGCAAACTCTTAGATAGGTAGAGAAATAGAAAAGTCCAACAGTTTAATCTCGGCTCTGGAATAAATAAGGGTAGTATGTAGATAGGAAAGCATCAAAAGAAAATGTATGATGGGTTTGCAAGTCTAAGTGCACCCCCAAGCGAAAGAAGAAAAAATGCTAGGCAAGTAGGCTGGGTAGGTAGTTCTGAGGCTGATTGAATTGCTGACCAGTTCCAAGTTTTCAGGTATCATATCATGCAGAACATAATAAACAAATATTTGTAAGCAAAAAGGATCAAATGAGGTATAACTAACTTCCCTTCTCTGTTTTCCCCAATCATTAACTAACATCCCCAAAAGAGGTCAAGATCTCCTTGACACCTCTTGAGCTCATCATCTTCATCACTCTGGTTGAGTAAAGATCTGCTTTACTCAAAGTTGTTCCATATCTTCTCCCGAAATATGGTCCTACCCCGTGTAACAGCCTAAGTCTCCCGAACTTAGCGCTTTCTTATCATCTCCATATTAACTACTAACATTATTATGTAGCTCCCTATGTTTCTCGTCCACGTATTAATAGTAAGTAAAATCCCTTATGTAATATCCCCCCCTGGTTGAAAATTAACCATATCAGTTCCTGGGAATTGTTCAGTTTATCAGAAACTAAGCAAGAGCCCCGACCCCCTAACCACTTCCCAAAATACGATGGACTCCTTCCAAAGTATAAAGTCCCCCGAGGTAATTGAACCCCTTCCGGAAACCTTATATGACCTTCACACCCACTTACTTACCTTTTCCCCTAAAAAATGTTTTTCGCGTCGTAGCCTCGCACTCTCACACTCATGAAAAACATAGCCCATCCGCCCCCCTCGCCGAAGCGATATTGTGATATCAGGGATCGGCGATCACAAACGCCGAGTGTCCAACCTGTCCACCTTTCCTCTCCGCCAATGCGATATCGCGATATCGCATGTCGGCAGTCGCAAGCGCCAAATGCACAACCCAATGACCCTCCTCTTTCCCCGCCGACGTGATATCGCAATATCGCATCATTGTACCTTCACTACAGTCTATCCACTACCTTACCACGTCGCGTTGTGCCAGGGACCCACAAATGACATCATCCGCTGTACAGCTGACACCATGCTTACGTCAGCAGCCAGAAAAGCCGAAAAGGCTTCGCGCAGGAAGAAAAGTCGCACTTCGGAGCTCCAGATCAAGAAACAGAGGCAGTTTCCGATGCGCGAATAGCACGAAGCGCTATTCGCACATCGCTACAGGAAATAGGCCATTTCGAGGAATCTTCACGGAATCTTCCGGTTGCCGAGCCCACTGCGCACCGAAAAAGCTCGAAAATTGCCCAAATGTGCCAAAGGATCCAGTTTGAAGACAACAGCAGATCATTCACAGAGTTTAAAGTGTATCAGATCAAATCAGTAGGTATCAAGTGTGTCAAAGAGTATCAGTCGACGGCAGAAACCATCAATGTAGCGGCAAAGAGTATCTGAGAATATCTTGAGTGGCGGCCCAAAGCAAGAGAAAATTGAATATCTTCCAACAGATTCACAGAAGGAGAGCGAAATTACTTGAAGCTCTCAAATCGTAATAATTGCACATTCAATTCACACAAAAGCCGACCTGTAGCCCCGAAGCTCATTCACTTCAGCAGCACCGCATCTGGTCCCCAAAGGCCACCTCGTCACCTATTCCGATTCAGCTGACCCCAGCGCAGCCAAAAGAGATTTACTTGCACTTAATTCCAGTAGCATTTAGATTTTTGAACAGTTCTAAGCAGACCTGTCAAGGTCACTTGTAATGATGTCTTCCTGATATTTTGTTTA
>APFE030886395.1:0-29302 GCA_000404065.3 Pinus taeda
TTCCAAGGAGAACCCATAAAGATAGTGGAAGCATTTTCATTTAGTGGTTCGTATTGAATTAATTAAAATCTTTCCCATTTTCTAAATTGTGAGGCGTGCATTTTCAATAGGAGTTGCTATAATCTCTTTGTGTTTCATTAATTTTTTACATGATTTTCTATTCTCTTCAGAATGTGAGATTAATGAGTAAATTTCTATTCTTAATAGCTTAATTTGGTTAAATATTAAATTTAATAAAATTGAAAGTTTAGATAAGTTAAGTTAATTATGCTGGTTTTTAATATTTTAAGAGAATTTGGTTAATATAAATTTTGAGTCATTTTTTTTATACAATAATTTTTTTTTCTCCTCTATCTTTAACTAAATTAAATATAAAAATTAATAAAAATTAAAGTTTAGACAAATTAAATATATTTAATTTAAACTATCACAAAAAATAAACCATATAAATGAAATCACAATTTCAACCATTCATAAATATTACAGAAGTGCTTATAATTTGCCCAAAATAATGAACATTTGTTATTTTATTATATGGTTCAAACTTGTGAATAGTTAATGGTCTATTATGTTTTAAGTTAATATTAGACAACATTCAAAATTAATTTTGGTTTATCTATTTTATTTTCAATATATAAATATCATTTTACTTATTAAATATAATAGACACCAAATTGGTGCATGAGATCCTCTTGTTTGTGGGACACTAAGTCTACAAAGTCATACATGCTCTACTCCTATTACACGATCTTCTCCAAATTTTCATTATACTGGGGAAACATCTTGCATTTGGGAAGATCATATAGATAATTTGGATACAAATGTCCACTCTAACCCTTTTTCATCTACAAATGCAAGTTTCAAAAAAGGCGAAAGGTTAAAAATCATCCATGGTAGAGTTAGTGATGGAATGCTATGTAATGATTCGGATGATATTTTACTTGGCCATTTGTTTGATAAGTTGGAATGAGTTGCTTAAATCATTGGATATTCCTTTAACCATCCTCCTCAAAGGAATTTTGTACCTCTAAGCGAATCAATCATCCCTGATAACATTTCACATCGAACAAGTAAGGTACCACACAGATCTTTCAAATTATGCCTATAGTATAGGTTGTTTTATTACATTCCCGTATTTACATTATCTTTTCATTTTACTTAACTTATAGCATATTTGATTCCCTTGGCACAATAAACAACACATTTGAATAGAGATATATAAATTAACTCCCTAAAGTTTCCATCAAATAATCCCAAAAGTGAAGATGAATCATGTCATAACCTTACTATGAATTCTTCTTAACCACCAAATTGCTGAACTAATGTAAATGTTCAATGTGTTTGATTTGTTTTTAATTTGAAAATGTTTTGGTTGGTTGGACATTCAATTTTATAATCTATTTTATTTTCTTGGAACGTGAAACAACTCACTTAAATAGAGGTATAAAAATTAACTCCCCAAATGTTCCATCTATTAATGTTATGATAAAAGTGGAGCCATCCCATAAATTTCATTCACGTCATCAAACAAATGTGAATGTTCCATGCATTTGATTTTCTTTTTCATATTTTCATTTATAGTTATTTGTACATTGTATTTCATAAACTTTTATGGCCAATACAACATTCCATCCTACGAGACTGGAGAAATTCAATCTGTAACATGAAATTGGAAAACTAATCTAAATGTTCAATGTATTTGATTTTCTTTCCTTTTTTGAATTTTAATTGTTTGGATATTGAATTTTATAATGTATTTTATTTTATTAGAAAAATACACAACTCATTTGAATAAAGGAATAAAAATTAATTCTACAAATGTTTTATGTTATGTCTCCATAATACTAGTGATTCCGCCATTAATATTATCATTGTGTCTCTTATTATTATTGTTGTTCCCCTATTGTGCCCATATTGTTGTTAGTGTGCCCCATAAAAAGACGCTATTCTAATTGTTGTGCCCTTATATTATCATTTTTATGTCAACTTTGATTATATTGTGACCCCTTAGACTCTTATATATAGAAAGGAGGTTTTATCATTTGTATCATGAAATAATTTTTCATTTCTATAATGCAAAGGAGTTCCCCCTGAAGAGGCTGATTTTGTAGTTGTTGATCTATCTTTTCTTCTATTTTATGAGCTGGTTGGATAACATTTGGTATCAGAGCTTTGGATTCTATGGTTTCATGGAATTTTCGCTATAAATAGTTTTCTATGACATTTTCGTAGCTGAAATTAAAACCCATATGAGAAGAAATCTTAATGAACCTCAGGTTCAAATTTCCGATCTCTTCTCATGACAGAAGTTAGGGTTTTTGCAATCTCCCCAAATTACATCCCAAACAAGTGACCGTCATAGCTTTCTCTTTGAGCATATGATTAAAATTTCATAAGAAGTTATAAAAAGAAGAGAAAATATACCTGTATGTGTATCGATTTCACATATGGAGGTCGAAAAAATGACAGGTGGCACATCCTACAAGTTCACTCTATTAAAAAAGTAAATAATCATTTCACCTAGGGATATTGGGCATAACTCTTTCTTGGAAATTCCACCTTTGATTAGGTTGGTGGAATTGAAAATAGGACATAGAGGGCTATCTAAGGTTGTAATTTAAGACCTTGAGGATCTAGAATTTCAAAGATACAATAGATTTAATATCGATCTCCTACAATGCAAAAAGAAGGTGTGTAGTTTTTTTTTTAATTTGCATAAGTTTGGTTTGAAAAATTAGTTTGAAGTGATTCAAAGGGCATGTTGAGGCATAATTGTCACTAATTGATGCCTCAAAGAAAGAAAATGGAAACACCTAGTAATAAACCTGAAAGCTCTACCATGACTCATGAAGAACAGGAAGAAATGCAACATGATATATCAAAATTACGAGACAAAGTTCAACAATTTTCACTTTCACAAAAAGTAACATAAGCTTAGATGAATGGATTAAATAAAGGCATGGAAGGTAATATGAATTGCATGGAAGTCAAGAAGAATGACATGGAAGCTAAGATGGATGGGATGGAAGCTAAGATGGATGGCATGGATGGTATATAAGCAAATATTAAAGGCAACATGGAAGATTTGAAGATAGTTTTGGCAAATTTGCTACAATAATTACCTACTAATGGCAAAAGGGTAGTTAAAGAAACTCATGATGAGAACAAAAGAAATGTTCATCATGATTTCATAGAATCTGACATTGGATTGAAGAACCACCATGTTCCAAAGATGGATATGAGGAAGTTCGATGGCAAGGGTCCTGTATTAAATAAAACCCTAATTTTCCCATTTCTAATTTAAAATCATTAACGATCTATTTAAACAATGTGGAACAACAGAACAATATATAGAAATATTTCCTATCGTACTCATACATGATATGAAAATAAAATCATGGGAAGTAATTCTCAATGAAAATAAAATTTGAAAATACTCGACTTAACATCAAATGAATAAATTGAAACCCCATAATTTATTTTCTTTTGGTTTAAAAGTTTCAATGATCGACTCAAACAAAGCACAACCGCCTTGCCCTCTTCCTTATCTATGAAAATTCTATGTGGAAAACAACAAAAAGTTTAAATATTCAACGCTCAAGGTTTTAGCCTAAGTTCATGGTTCTCTCCATGGGAGTTAGGCCATAGATATTCATGAGCAAAGATGAGAGGTGCTAGTTCAAAAAATCCATTTTACAATAAATGGAAGTGAGAATATCAGTTCAGATGATAAATAAATGAAAAATGTGTATGAATATATTGTGAAAGAATGTTGAAGGGTCAAAATATCCCCCCCTTGTTCCACCCCTTTGTCCCTCTCTCATTATCTCTCTCACTCCCTGTAACTGTTGGTCTCAGCTCTCACTCTTGCTATCTCTCTCTCACACTTTTTCTTAGCCATTCTCTCTGACTCTTACTATGTCTCTCTCTAACTCTCTCTTTGACATTGTATCCTTTTATATATCTCCCTCTATCAATATATCAAACTCACATTCTCTCATACTCTCTCTTTCCTCCTCTCCCTCTCTCTTTGTCTCTCACCCTATCTATCTCTCTCTATCTCGTTCTCACTCCCTTTCTACTCTCTCTTTCATCCCCCCTCACTCCTCTCTACTTTCATCCCCCCCTCCCTCCTCTCCCTTTCTCTCTTTCCCTCACTTTATCTCCCTCACTATTACTATCCACCTCTCTCATTTTCTCCCAATCTTTCTCTTTCTCACTATCAAAATGTCTCTTTCGCATACTCTCTCTCACATTATATCCTCCTCACTCTCCCTCTTTAAAAATCTTTCCCTCTCTCACCCTCTCTAATTTTCCCACTCTCTCTGGTTGGCTCCCTCTCTCATTCCCCCTCCCCCTCATCTCTTATTCCCTCTCTCCCCCTCTCTCTCTCCTTCTCTCTCTTGCTTTCCCTCTCTTGCTATATCTCTCTACCTCAATCTCTCTCTTTTTTTTTCTCTCTCTCTCTCTCATTCTCTCTCCTTGTCTCACTCTCACTACCTCTCTTTCCTTCCTCTCACACTTTCACTATTTATTTCCCACTCTCTCATTTCCCTCTCTTTCCCTCTGCTCCTCGCTCACTCTCCCTCTCTCTCCTACTCTCTCCCTTTGTCTCTCTCAGTCTCTCTCTCTCTCTATCCCCCCTCTCAATATCTCCCCATTATCTCTCCCCCATTTTACCTCTGAATACTCCTTCCCTCTTTCCTTTTATTCGTCTCTCTATCTCACCCCCTCTCTCCTTTCATTTCTCATCCTCTTCCTCATTCTTTCTCCCCCTTGACTCTCTTCCTCTCTTAACATCTTCCTAAGTCTCCCTATATCTCTCTCTATGTCACCATCACTCCCTCACTCCTTTCCTCCCTCCCTCACATAATCCTAAGCTTAAAACTTAAATCTTAAATCTAATTTATAAACTTGACTTCTCTTAACATTACTTAGCATTAAGTGAAATGAGTCCTTTTAAAAAACATATATGGTCATAATATACAATTTTATAGACATTATAAACTTGAAATCCATTTTACAACATTAATAAAAGAATTACATCCAATTATGTTATTTAAAATGCAATTTAAAAAACTAAAACTAAAAATATACATTTAGCAATTTTTATAAATAATACATTGTAACATGAATATTTTTTTTAAAATAATAACTATGAAATAATTAAATATAGGTGAAATAAATATACATTTCCATATTAATTACAATAATAATTTAATATTAATTTACACAAAAATATATATTTGAAAATAAACACAATGGAATGTTATTGAGTACAGCTTTTATAATGAAGAAGAAATAAATAAATATATAAATATAACACATAAAAAATTTAATATAATGACAATTAAATGTAATTTTAATATATATGAAAGAGGCGATCAGAGAATTTTTTATTTTTTCGATAAAACATTTCTTATTTAAAAAACGACTTTCAGATTTTTTCGATAAAACATTTGAGATTTAGAAAGCGACTTCATTCTAGGAGGCCGAGATTAACAAAACGAGATCCCACCAAAACGAAATCATGAAGAAATTAACATTAATGAATGACATTGTATAAATGTTAGGACTAGGGTTTTGATGGATTGAGAGAGTGGAGCAGAACATTGAATAACAGTAAGTAATAACGAATTGTTAATATGTTGTTTTAAACTAGCCATGAATTTAGTATAGTCGAAATATCAACATTAAAATTAAATTGAAACCCTCTTTATAAAGGATGAATTTTATGTTCAAATATATTTATATTAGTACAAAATAATATAATACCAAACAAAATATTTTATTTTGCGCCTTTTCTCTGAAACAATCAACATCTACATTTTCAATGTTTTTGATGAATCTCAGGTAATGAAAATATTTTATTAGTTATTTATGTTGTTATTTGAACTATAATTTTGATCATCTAATTCAATCCAAAGGTCATGAAAATTGAAGGAATTATATTTTTAAATTTTATCAAGGTCGCTGAAAACTAAACAATATTATCTAAAATTTTGTAATAGTTTTTGCATTTTGATCACCATTTAATGCGGAAAAGAAACATGAGGAACATTACTTTCTATGTATCAGGATTATTTATATTATTTATATGACTTTATGTGATTTACAATTATATTCAACACCCTTAAAATTATCATGTTATATAAATTAATTTTAAATGTTAGAAGACATCAATTCATTCTTCATAAAGATCCATACTTTCCTTATAATACATGTTCTATAAAAACTATCATGCATCCATCTTAAATTCAAACCTATTAAGCGAATAAAGTGAAAATACCTTTCAAGTTGCAAACCTTTCTTTAATTTTTTCAACCACAAAAAAGGTTTGCATCTTGAAATATTTGATCCCTCTTAGTACTTGATAGATCTAGGTTGATTCACCTTCATAGTGTTATCTATAAACTTTTTGTGGAAAGAAAATACAACAAAGTTCAAAAAACCAAATTCCAAAACCAATGTTAAATTTTGACAACAAACTCGTAATGGAAAGGGAATCGATATTATTAACAAATATTTGTAATATTTTAAGTTAAAATATTTAAATAAATATCACTCAACATCAAATCTTCAAGGGTTCTTTAGAAAAATAGCCTAAATAGGTTTCCCAATATCATTAAGGAAAAAATAAATAACTAGAAAATGATTCATTCAAATATTCCTCCACAGACTCACACATGTTCAATGAGATAATTTTACTAAAAATATACCAACTGAAAAAGTCATTTAAAATAAATAAGTTTCTCACAAAATATTCACACAATATTCATTTCATGGTGTATAAGAATATCTATGATCTAAAAAATCATTAACCAAGTTAGACAATTGACTTTTCGAATACTCATACATATTGAACAACATAGATTTACATAAAATAGATCAAATGACACTGAAACAAGGTAATGTGTGTGTGTGTGTGTGTGTGTGTGTGTGTGTCCCAATAGGACCATGTTTCCTACACTAGGTGAAATTAAAAAAAAAATCATTTATAAAAAATAAAAAATAAAACCCTATTTTCTCCCTTTCTAATTTTAAATTATTAACGATCAATTTAAACAAAGTAAAACAAGACTATAATATATAGAAAAAATTCCTATCATACTTATACATTTTATGAAAATAAAATCATAGGAAGTAATTCACAATAAAAATAAATTCCACAAACTAAGACTTAAAGACAAATGAATCAATTGAAACCCCACATTTTTTTTCTTCTAATTTAAAATTTACAATAATCGATTGAAACAAATTAGAACCCACTTGTCCCCTTCCTTATAGGTAAAACTTATATGTGGAAAACAAAAAAAAAATTAAAGCTTCAAAAAGCCCAAACTTTAACCTTACACTGGAATGCTTTGAGGATAAATTCATGGTTCTCTCCCGAAAGGATCATGTTTCCTAGACAATGAAATTAAAAACACCATTATTTATAAACAAATAAATTAAATAAAACCCTATTTTTCCCATTTATAATTTAATTTAAAATCATTAACGATATATTTAAAAAATGTAGAAAAATGATATAATATATAGAAACATTTACTATCTTACTCATACATGATATGAAAATAAAATCATGGGAAGTAATTCTCAATGAAAATAAAATCTGTAAATACTCGACTTAACATCAAATAAATAAAATGAAACCCCATATTTGCCTTTCTTTACAATGTAAAACAATAATATAATATATAGAAACACTTCCTATCGTACTCATACATGATATAAAAATAAAATCATGGGAAGTAGTTCTCAATGAAAATAAAATCTACAAATACTGGACTTAACATCAAATGAATAAAATGAAACCCCATAATTTATTTTCTTTTGGTTTAAAATTTTCAATGATTGACTCAAACAAAGTGCAACCCCCTTGTCCTCTTCCTTATCTGTGAAAATTCTATGTGGAAAACAACAAAAGTTTAAAATTCCACACTCAAGGTTTTAGCATAAATTCATGGTTCTCTCCATGGGAGTTAGGCCATAGAGATTCATGAGTAGAGATGAGAGGTGCTAGTTCAAATAATCTATTTTGCAATAAATGACAATGAGAATATCACTTCAGATGATAAATGAATGAAAAATGTGTATGAATATATTGTGAAAGAATGTTGAAGGGTCAAAATAGGCCCTCCCTCATTCCCACCCCTTTGTCCCTCTCTCTTTATCTCTCTCACTTCCTATAACTCTTGCTCTTAGCTCTCACTCCTGCGATCTCTCTCTCACACTATTTCTCAATCATTCTCTCTGATTCTTACTATGTCTCTCTTTGACTCTCTCTCTGACATTGTATCCTTCTCTATCTCTCTCTATCAACATATCACCCTCTCATTCTCTCATACTCTCTCTTTCCCCCTCTCCATCTCTCTCTTTGTCTCGCACCTTGTCTGTCTCTCTCTATCTCTTGATCTGATGCAGGAGAATTCAGCCCAAGGGAAATCATTGTAAATAGTAGACATAGGGGCTCATGCATTTTTGGAATTAGTTTCCTAAGTTCCAAGTCAGTTTAATATTTAGGCTTTTAAGTGTGATTTAATTAGATATTCTCAAAATAAATAAATGAGAACATAGGAACTAGGGAGAGCTTTTAGGCATAAAAGGAATGGATGTGGATCATTAAGTGATAAGGAGGCTTTCCTATTTTAAACCAAAGAAAAGATGGAAGAAAGCCTCAAGAGGCTTTTTCTAATATGTATGCATTGCATGTAGAGCTTTAAAGCTTTTATGTTTTAAATCGTTATGTAAAGCATGTTTTGTATTGGATAAGGACCGAGAAGGTCTATCCTTAATTATAAATAAAGAGGCAACAAAGCTCGCAGGAGTAGAGGAGGTGGTGCCAGCTTTGTCAATATGAAACTATCTCTCGCATTCATGTAAAAAAGACTCAATGCTATCTTGTTAATATGGATTTTGAAGTCGTTGTCATGCCTAAGAAATTCCGCAGTTTTTAACATACATGTACTTATTTTGTATGTGATATATAGTTAATTGTGTATTAGAGTATCTTGGCGACAATGGACAAGACAAGGGTGGAATTCTGAGTTTGCATACATAGAAAGGAGCGTGGTGTTCCTTGCTTTATCATTTCCTAGCTGTCTGCCGGCAGAGTAGTTCTTTATTTTACTTATGATGGCCCGGGATTGAACCCACAACCATTTGTTCACAATTGCGCCTGTTCGTAACCGATTTGTCCACTCAATGGTTTGATCTTAGCTTAACAGGGGCGTTTGTTCGGAAAAGGGAAAGCCAGAACGCAAGGTGTCATTATGTTATAATGAAACTCTATTGACATTATTAGAGTGAAGCAACCTAGCTTCTACAGAAGAGAGGCGAGCTTACGATTAGTGTAACCGTTGAATACATTACTGTGCAACTTTAATGTGGTTGGCATCTCTAAAGGCGGATTTCCAATATGTGAACACCCTGACAATAGTATTAAAAGAGGCAAATATTGTTAAAGTTTAAGAGGAGCAATTGACCTTTGAGAAATCCGATTTTAAAAGGTGCATGTGTATGATTTTGAGTTCTAGCCAAGGGCTCGGGCGGAGTATTATAGCATTTTTCGTGTATGTGTATATGTGTGGCCGCGAGGCTTAAAGCTTGATTAATTAATCAAGCAGATGTGGGGTGAATTCCGATTCTAGTTAAAGGCTGATAGTCATATTGGCCTTGGTTTTTGATTCATCTGAGAGGCAAACTACCATTGGATTCGATACCTTGATGCACTGCTCATTACTTCTAGCAAACGTTTCCGCAGAGTCCGTGAGGTGGATTAAAGCACAACTTCGCCTTTATTGAATTTAGCGATCCTCGTGATGGGGATGAAGCAAGATACTATCTTAATGGAAGAGATCTCGATGGGAGTTGAATTGTTGCGAAAATTGCCAAACGGTGTGGATCAATCTAATTGCAGAGAAACGTGGACAGCATGACGATCCAACTTTGAAATAGTGTCAATGGTTTTAAAACTCAGTCCAAATATTCAGTGAAGAGTGTTGTTAAATTGAAGGTATGTGGTGTTAGTATTCAGCTGGAAATGAAATTCAGTTTATATGAATTGGTTTCCATAACAGAGTATTTGAAGGTCATGGTTATTGCAAGCCCTACCTGCATCATTGGTGGTATCAGAGTAGGAATAGCTTTGTTTGAAGATTCAGGTTTTTAGCTTAAGTTAACTACATGTGATGAATGAATGTTATATTTTTGGAAATGATAAATATTGCAACAGAGAGATGCAGTGCAGTTGACGAAGTGAAACAAGATCAACAAGATCTTGAAAGGTGAGCCGACAGGTATTATTTATCTCTGGTTTAAAGGTTATGCTTGGATAATTTGATTTACAAGCAAGTAAGTGAATGTGGCAGAACCTAAAGATTCAACAGAGGTTGAATAAAGTTGCAGAGGAGAGAAGCCTAAGGGAGCAATGGAGAATGCTCGAAAGGTTCCAGCAGAGGACCAGTGATTACCAAAAGACCAGATCCGGAGGGAAGGTTTGGTGAGGTAAGTGGCAGCAAGAGAATTTTTTGTTGTAGAGGCTTGATGCAACTCATGGGTCAGAAACTCATGGCGAGCAAGATGACTACTGAAAGTCATAAAGGAGAGAGCAGAGGTTCAGAAAGAGGCCACAGTAGAAAAAAGAAGAAATATGCCAAGGCGAATGGCATAAGACAACAATTGACTCAGGAAGAGTATGAGAAAGAGAAAGCTGAGATAGAATTTCATCTGGAGCTATTGATGGAGTTGTTATGGGAAAATGCGAAAGACCAGAGACATGGTTTGCTAATGAGGAAGAGAGTGAAGTGGCAGAGGCTACAATAGAAAAGAGATTTACAAATAAACATGCAGTTAACAGGGGAGCTGAGGAAGCTTGAGCAAATGATGGATGTACAGTTGAGATGGGAAGAACTTAGAATAACTGAGTGGAAGAGGAGGTTTCCATTGGTGAAATAGAGGAGAATATCATTGATGATTTCTTGAGTTATTGGGTAAATCTAGATCAGTTGGATAATGTGAACTCTTGTGTTTATATAGCTGACAATTGTGATGTGATTACAGGTGTTGAGAAGGATGTGCAATCTTGTGAAGCTGTCACAAACATGGAAAATAATCTTTCAAGAGATAAGTACTTTGAAGAAGAAAGCAGCAATGCTTTTGCTATTACAGCACATGAAGTTCTTGTGAATGAAGAAAAGGATTAGCTTAAGAAGCTCGTATATGAACCAACAGTTGAAACTGTTGAAACTTGTAGTTCTAGAACTAACAAGTTCTATATGAATGCAGGGATGATACATGATGATGATCAATTTGTTATAAATGCTGATAATGACAAATTGTTTTTATTAAGTGATGGACAGATAACTGAGTTTATTGCAGGAGTTGGGAATCAGAATTATGTTCTGATAACAGATGATTAGATGGTAACAATAGGAAGCTTGGCTTGTGAAAGTATTGAAGATTGCACAAAAAGTTTCTCAAAGGAGATGATAGGTTTATGGCATGAGTTAACTGTTCTAGAGAAGAGATTAGAAGTACAAATGATAAATATTCATAATATAAAGACAGAGATGAATGAAAATAAAGAGGTTAATTTTTATGAACCAGAATACAGAGGCATTATTGGAGAAGATGATGTTGAGGATAGACTGAGTGATAATCTCAAGAATGATTGGGATTAGTATACTGAAATACTGGCAATGGGAAGTAAGGCACTGAGGCCTTATGAATTTTATTCTAACAAGTGTTTTGTGAATGCAGGTATTGGTGCAGAACAATTGACTCAATTGAGTAGTCAAATGAAGAGAGAAGAAGTTTTCTGTTCCAGAAGACAAGAGGGTATGGATGATCAGGTGGCAGCCAGAACAGAAACAAACATAGAAGCAAGAAGCCAGTGAGTGACAGTACAAACTGAGCAAGCTGCCTTAGCTCAGCAGGAAGCAAGAAATCAACAGCTTGAAGATTTATTGGACAAGGAAATTGAATTAGTCAGAAGAATCGTGTTGAAAGTGTTTCAGAGGAAGACATCAACAAGGAAGAGAAACAGCAGGAGCAATAGCAAAATGAAGACAGGGACAGATTGTGAAAGTGCAGCTAGTGGAGCAAGACAACATAAGATATGGAGACCTGGAGAAAAGCAGAAAACAACAGCAAATGATGACTTGGAGAACAAACTATGGGATCCTGGAAGACAAGGACAAAGACTCAAAAGCATGATCAGGAGATCATGATCATTTTCTACCTTGGGAGTCTGATGCAGGAGCATTCAACCCAAGAGAAATCATTGTAAATAGCAGACATAAGGGGTCATGCATTTTTGGAATTAGTTTCCTAAGTTCCAAGTCAGTTTAATATTTAGGCTTTTAAGTGTGATTTAATTAGATATTCTCAAAATAAATAAATGAGAACATAGGAACTAGGGAGAGTTTTTAGGCATAAAAGGAATGGATGTGGATCATTAAGTGATAAGGAGGCTTTCCTATTTTAAACCAGAGAAAAGATGGAGTAAAGCCTCAAGAGGCTTTTCCTCATATGTATGAATTGCATGTAGAGCTTTAAAGCTTTTATTTTTTAAATCATTATGTAAAGCATGTTTTGTATTGGATAAGGACCAAGAAGGTCTATCCTTAATTATAAATAAAGAGGCAACAAAGCTCGCAGGAGGGGAGGAGGCAGTGCCAGCTTTGTCAGTATGAAACTATCTCTCGCATTCCTGTAAAAAAGACTCAATGCTATCTTGTTAATATGGATTTTGAAGTCGCTGTCATGCCTGAGAAATTCCGCAGTTTTTAGCATACATGTAATTATTTTGTATGTGATATATAGTTAATTGTGTATTAGAGTATCTTTGCGACAATGGACGGGACAAGGGTGGAATTCTGAGTTTGCATACATAGAAAGGAGCGTGGTGTTCCTTGTTTTATCGTTTCCTAGTTGTCTGCTAGCATAGCAGTTCTTTATTTTACTTGTGACGGCCCGGGATTGAACCCACAACCATTTGTTCACAGTTGCACTTGTTCGTAACCGATTTGTCCACTCGATCGTTTGATCTCAGCTTAACAGGGGCATTTGTTCGGAAAAGGGAAAGGCAGAACGCAAGGTGTCATTATGTTATAATGAAACTTTGTTGACATTATTAGAGTGAAGCAACCTGGTTTCTACAGAAGAGAGGCAAGCTTACAGTTAGTGTAACCGTTGAATACATTACTATGCAACTTTAATGTGGTTGGCGTCTCTAAAGGCGGATTTCCAATAATGAACACCCTGACAATAGTATTAAAAGAGGCCAATATTGTTAAAGTTTAAGAGGAGCAATTGACCTTTGAGAAATCCGATTTTAAAAGGTGCATGTGTATGATTTTGAGTTCTGGCCAAGGGCTCGGGCGGAGTATTATAGCGTTTTCCGTGTATGTGTATATGTGTGGCTGTGGGGCTTAAAGCTTGATTAATTAATCAAGCAGATGTGGGGTGACTTCCGATGCTAGTTAAAGGTCGATATTCATGTTGGCCTTGGTTTTTGATTCATCTGAGAGGCAAACTACCATTCGATTCGATACCTTGATGCACTGCTCATTGTTTCTGGCAAACGTTTCCGCAGAGTCCGTGAGGTGGATTAAAGCACGACTTCGCCTTTATTGAATTTAGTGATCCTCATGATGCGGATGAAGCAAGATACTATCTTAATGGAAGAGATCTCGATGGGAGTTGAATTGTTGTGAAAATTGCCAGATGGTGTGGATCAATCTAATTGCAGAGAAACGTGGACAGCATGATGATCCAACTTTGAAATAGTGTCAATGGTTTTAAAACTCAGTCCAAATATTCAGTGCAGAGCATTGTTGAATCGAAGGTATGTGGTGTTAGTATTCAGCTGGAAATGAAATTAAGTTTATATGAATCGGTTGCCATAACAGAGTATTTGAAGATCCTGGTTATTGCAGGCCCTACCTGCATCATGATCACTCCCTTTCTACTTCCTCCTCCCTTCCCCCCCATCTCCTCTTTCTTGCAATCCATCCCTCTCCCCTCTCTCTTTCTCTCTTTCCCTCATTTTATCTCCCTTTCTCTTGCTATCCACATCTCTCATTTTCTCCCAATATTGCTCTTTCTCACTTTCCAAATGTCTCTTTCACATACTCTCTCTCACATTATATCCCCCTCACTCTCTCCCCTATAAAACTCTTCCCCTCTCTCCCTGTCTCATTCCCCTTCCCCCTCCCTCTCTGCTTCACTCTCTTTGTCTCGCTCTCTCCCTATATCTCTCTACCTCACTCTCTCTCTCTTTTTCTCTCTCTCTCATTGTCTCTCCCTTTCTCTCTTCTCGTCTCACTCTCACTACCTCTCCTTCCCCCCTCTCCCACTTTCAGTATTTATTTCGCTCTCTCTCCTTGCCCTCTCTTTCTCCCTCCTCTTCGCTCACTCTCCCTCTCTCTCCTACTCTCCCTTTTTCTCTCCCAGTCTCTCTCTCTCTACCCCCCCTCTCTCAATATCTACCTAGTCTCCCTCTCATGTTTTACCTCTAAATACTCCTTCCCTCTTTCCTTTTATTCCACTCTCTCTCCCCCTCTCTCTTTCCATTTCTCATCCTCTTTCTCATTCTCTCTCCCCCTTGAGTCTCTCCCTCTCCTCTCTCCCTCTCTTAACATGTGTCTAAGTCTCCCTTTATCTCTCTCTATGTCACCATTACTCGCTTCCTCCTTTCCTCCCTACCTCATATAATCCAAAGCCTCAAACTTAAATCTTAAATCTAATTGATAAACTTGACTTCGCTTAACATTACTTAGCATTAAGTGAAACTAGTTCTTTTAACGAACATATATGGTCATAATATACAATTTTATAGACATTATAAACTTGAAATCCATAATATACAATTTTATAGACATTATAAACTTGAAATCCATTTTACAATATTAATAAAAGAATTACACCCCATTATGCTCTTTAAAGTGCAATTTATAAAACTAAAACTAAAAATATACATTCTAGCAATTTTTATAGATAATACATTGTAACACGAGTATTTTTTATAAAATAATAACTATGCAATAATTAAATGCCGGTGAAATAAATATAAATTTCCATACTAAAATACAATAATAAATTAATATTATCTTACACCAAAAATATATATTTGATCATAAACACAATTGAATGGCGTTGAGTAGGGTTTTATGATAAAAAAGAAATAATTAGATATATAATTATAACAAATAAAAATTTAATCATAATCACAATTAAATACATTTTTAATATATATAAAAGAGTCCATTTTTAATATATATAAAAGAGTCAATTTTTCTTCAATTCCCCACACTATTGCAAATATTTCACTTCCAATATCACTATCCTCAACAGACTATAAAGCAATCTTCAAATCAATGGACTTGAATCTCAAGAGTCGCACCTTGCAGTGGTTGCTGTTCTGATATATCTTCAAGGGTGTAAGAAGATTACAAGGTTTGCATCAAAATAAACCTATGCATACAACATTGTGACCAAGTACGAGAGATAGAGTATTTAGAGGAATTCATTGTGCCATTATTCACATGGCGATTCAATGTTAATTGCATGGATTTCACAAACCAAATTCACTGCTAACTATTCGAATCTTTGAATAAGACTATTGTATATACGATGAGTTTGGGTGTGCACCCCATAGGGATGTGGGATTTAATAAAATGAAATCTGGGTTCGAAATATGGGTTCGTTTGAAAATCAAATCAGTCTTTCTCATCAAATAATGTATAACTAATGTATAACCAACAATTTGTTAACCTGACTAAAAGGTTTCGGTGATTTTGTGCTTAAAAGGTTTCGGTTTCTCACGTTGTTTTCTTGAGCTTTTTTGTTTTATTATAACGATAATCTTTGTGCTTTCCTGATTTTATGGTGCTTCCTCTTATTCTAAGGCTTTATTATAAGCACGTGGTCATCTGCTTTTATGTTTTCTTGATTTATGTTTTCTGAAATTTTTTTGTACTATCATTTTTTTTGCTTTCTTTTTTTTTTTTGACGCTCGTTGTGTTGTTTTAAGTGTTTTATTTTTGGTTGTTAGTCTATTAATAGTTTTAATTTTTGTATTGTAAATTTTTATTGATAATGATATTCTCTTTCGGTATAATCGCATCATTGTGATTTGAAAGAAGCTTCGAACCAGCTAATGCGGTTAGTCCAATGATTTGGAAAAGGATTCACATTTTGAATTTACTCTTTAAGGTTTTTTATTTTGTGTGTACTTTCTATGTTTGAAATTTTAGCTTCTTTTATTTATTTTGCGAGATTTTTTTGCTTTTTTAAATTTAATTGTTTTTGTTAAAGTATTCAAGAATATAATTAGGATTTTGCTTTCTAAATTTAACTGTTAATTTTTTGTTTTTTTTTTTCAAGTTTCAAGAATTTAATTAATATTTCTTTAATTCAACATTGGATTTGGTTTAGAGCAGATAGAAGTATTCAAGAATGCAAATTATATTCTTGTTTCTAACTCTAGCCGTTATCTTTTTGCTTTTATGAGATTTTAAGAATGTAATTAATAGTTGGATGTGTTTAAGAAGTGACAACTGTTATCTTTTTGCTTTTCTGAACTTTCTAAATTTAATCATCATGTGTTTAAGAGTTGACAGGGATTGGATATGCTTTAGTCGTCATGACTTGTTATCACAAGTTATAAGAAATGTATTTTGATGCAAAACCTTTTAACTAGAAGAAGCCTACAAACATGGAAATAAATAATCATTACTCATAAACTAATTGTAAAATCTTTAATTAAAGAGAAAAAATTGAAAATAATCATTATTGCTATTTAATATCTTCTATTTATCTTCTATTTTTAAAAATGTAAAGATAATTTTATTTAGTTTTATAATTTGACTATTCTTTACAGATTTTTTAATATAATTCTATATTTAATTATTTTTTTCAATTTTACTATAAGTAATTTTGATTATTTTTCCAATCATATACTTAAGTATACAATAAATATTATAAAATATATTAATTATATTTATTTTTATTTATTAATTTTTAAAAAGTAAACTTATATAAATACTTTATTTTTTAAATCGGTATATATCCACTATCATTCATAAATATATATATATATTATAAAATCTAGAATTTTAATAAAAAATATCCCTACTAAATAATATACTTCATAAAAAAATATAAAATTTCAACAAAAGTAACAAACAGATGGAGAGATGGGCTGTTGGCATCCTATCAAATAGTAAACTGATGTCTTTTTACCATATTAAACTCATGAATTTAAATCGATTCCTTATTTGTTCGTCACGCTTTTGTTGGAGTTTATCCATATCAGAAAATTTGACCGTTATCCACCATTTAAGATTTCAAGATTGACATGGAGAATAAGCGCACGAAAGAAGGATGCCTCACTGTATATATTATTATGTTCCAATTTCCTTAACGTGTATTGAGCTTTTCTCCCTTCTTCTCTCACGGAGTGGTTGTCTGCTGTGCTATGGTCGTTTTTGTCTCTGCTTTGTACCTGAGTTGTGTATGTTATTTTTGTTTTATTTTCGAATTTAACGCCAGAATGAGAAAGAGAGTAGAGAGGATTCTTCCTCAATTCCACGTAGTTTGATCTATAAAGGGCAACCTCCCTTCCTATTTGAATCAGTAGATCAGGTGAGAGATATGGTCGTTATTTTGATATTTTGATTTGGAGTCTTTAATAACTAGTTTGTGGTTTGATTTTAGATTTTGTCAATTAATATTGTTTTGTTTGTTTTTTTTACTATCACCTTGGTTAGAGAAAGGAAAGAGTGCAAAGGGCTTAGCTAAAGGTCGAGCGAATACCGTTATGAAGCGAAAGGATTAATGTACCTTACAACAACTTAGTACTTCTTCGCGGAATAATCTCTCGATTTAATAATTCTCTATATTTACTTCTTAGTGGAGTAATCTTTGGATTAATGGTGTTTAATGTTTGCTTAATTTGATTAAGATTAGAGTAAAGAGGATTAATACGTCTGAGAGCGAGAAAGAAATGAACAGAAGTGGGAAAGAATAGAGCAGAGACGATCATTCATGAATTCCACGTCAATCTTTAAAGTAACAATCTCTGGATTAATGTTGTTTAATGTTGTCTTAATTTTCTTAATATCAGAGTAGCCAGAAAGAACAAAGTCGTTTGATCTTCAAAGTAATAATCTCTTGATTAATTTTGTTTAATGTTTGCTTATTTTGCTTAAGATCAGAATACAGTGGATTACTCCGCTTTAGAGCAAGAAGAAACAGAGCAAAGAGGATCATTCCCGAATTCCATGTCGTTCGATCTTTAATGTAATAATCTCTGGATTAATATTGTTTAATGTTTTCTTAATTTGTTCAAGATCGGAGTATAGAGGAGAGCGAGAAAAAACATAGCATAGAGGATTATTCCTCAATTCCATGTCGTTCGATATTTAAATAATAATCTGTAGATTAATGTTGTTTAATGTTTGCTTAATTTGCTTAAGATCAGAGTACAAAGGATTAGTACACCTAAGAGTGAGAAAGAAAAGAGCAGAGAGGATCATTCCTCAATTCCATGTCGTTAGATCTTTAAAGTAATAATCTCTGGATTAATATTCTTTATTTGTTTGCTTAATTTGCTTAAGATCATAGTAGAGAAGATTACTATGCCTTAGGGCTGAGAACGAACAAAGGAGAGAGGATTATTCTTGAATTCCATGTCGTTCGATCTTTAAAGCAATAATATCTGGCTTAATGTTGTTTAATGTTTGCTTAAGATCAGAGTAGAGAGAATTACTATGCCTGAGAACAAGAAAGAACAGAGCAGAGGATCATTCCTGAACTCCATGTCATTCGATATTTAAAGCAATAATCTCTGGATTAATATTGTTTAATGTTTTTTTAATTTGCTTAAGATCAGAGTAGACAGGATTACTACGCCTGGGGGGAGAAAGAATAGAGCAGAGAGGATTATTCCTCAATTCCATGTCATTCGATCTTTAAATAATAATCTCTCAATTAATGTTGTTTAATGTTTGCTTAAGATCAGAGTAGAGAGGATTACTATGCCTGAGAGCGAGAAGAGCAGAGCATAGAGGATCATTCCTGAATTCCATGTCGTCCGATATTTATCTTTAAAGTTATGTGGTATGGTTTTAGTAAATACCGCTATGGCGCGTAAGGTACCTTACAACAACTTTTTAATTCTTTGAGGAGTGTTACCTCTGGATTCGATTCGCTTAAGAGTAAAGAAAAGCATAGAGGATCATCATGCTTGTGAGCGAGAAAGAGCAGAGCATAGCAGAGGTTGAATTCGATGTAGTTTGATCTTTAAAGCAAACTAATTAAACAAAATTTCCATTCCCCTTTTGGATCAAGCGGTCAGGGTATGTGGTATTGTTTTAGTTTCATTAATTCATTCATTAATTAATATATTTATCGTTTTAGTATCATTGTCTGTTTTTTTGGGTTGTTTTTCTTTCTTTCTTCATTCTGTTGAGATAAAGAGTATAGAGGTCTGAGCGAAAGGCGGAGTGAATACCCCTCTGTAGCCAGAGGCTTAAACATTCTTTACAATGACTTCTGAATATTTATCTATTTGTAATTCTTCAACGAGTTAATTCGGGATTAATGTCGTTTAATATTTGTTTAATTAGCTTAAGGGCAGAGGAGACACGATCATTACGCCTTACTGTGGCCTTAGAGCACAGTAGAGAGGATCATTAATGAATTGTATGTCCTTCGATCTTTGAAGCAGAGTGTATGTCCTTCGATCTTGAATTGTATGTCCTTCGATCTTTAAAGCAGAGTGTATGTCCTTCGATCTTTAAAGCAGAGTGGTAAGGGCTGAGCAAAAGACAAAATGGATACTGTTATGGTGGCAAATGCTAAAGGTACCTTGAAACATCTCAATATTTCATTATTTCTACTTTTTATTAGAGTTGTCTCTAGATTTATGATATTTAATTTGATTAAGAGATTTCTAATTTTTGGAAATAAATAAATGCATGCATGCTCGACTATTCTATATTTAGAGATTTTTGGATTCATGATGTTTAATTGGTATAAATGAAATTAACTTACTTATTTTACATTTTTACGCAAGTGAATAACTCGTAACTTCTAGTTATCATAGTTTGCTTCACTGTATTTAAAAATTTGAATGAAAGTTTATGCAGTTTTCAACTAAGTAGATTATAAGATAACCAAACAATATCAATATAAAACAAAACAAAAAAAAATGAATAAATGATTGCTGGTCTTAATGTGAGTACACAATGTTGACATAATGTTTTTTCATATTGTTGAAATTTAAGAGATATTTCTAATTTTGTTGATACTGTTGAAATTCTAGAAGCTAATTTTGTTGATGGAGTGTTTCAATCCAAACCATATTGATTATTATATTATTGATGTGTGTTGCAATTCAAGAAACACAACACTCAGGGCTTACAAATTTCCGGTAGATTATGGTCGAGTTTAAGAGAACTATAAAATCTATTCCTCAAGGTCATGAGAATTATAGATAGAGGGGAGGAGTAAAAAATTGTTTAATTCTTTCGGATTCCCACCTCCACTGTTGTGAAGAGAAATTTCCTTCATTCTTCGAGGCAGACAAAATGTCTGCATTTTGCTGCAGCCACAATCTTTCCCATGCTCAGGATGATCGCGAGTTAAGCAAGTCATTTCCCTCAATTTGAATTATTTTAGCATTCTTAAGCAAAGCTTCTCCTTCAATCCTTGTTTTAAAGTTTTGTTTATAATTTTTTTCTACACCTATGCATAGCATTTATAGATAATTTTGTTCACACATTTCAAATGTTGATCACTTCTTTGGAAGTATTGTTTATAATTATTTTTCTGCAACTATGGATAACATTTATTTTTGTATACTTTTGTTCATACATTTCAAATTCTGAGCAATTTTTTATATTTTTAGTTTCCCATTATACCTTTGTTCACACATTTGAAATTCTGAGAAATTTCGCATGAATATCCATCTCTCATCACACACAATTACAATTAGTCCTCACAACAAAAGCTAAATGGTTACAATTTCGAAACAGGATAGAGGCGGCTGGGGTAAGGGTCAGTGAGGAGGAGGCAAGTGCAGTAATGGTGAGGGCGAGGATGAGGAGGCAGAGGGAACACGAAGGCAGAGGAGGTGGGGTAGGAGAAGGGAAGGAGGTAGAGGAGAGGGTGGGGGGTAGGAGGGAGAGGGTGGGGGATGTGGCGAGGGGTGGCAGGTCAAAGGAGGGGGAAGAGGCAGAGGAAGAGGAAGCTAGTGGGAGGAGGTAGTGGAAGGAAGGAGGTAAAGGAGCAGCGGAGCGAGGGGAGGCATGGGGAGGAGGCTGCGAAGCGGTCAGGGAGGAGGTGGTGGAGGAAGCAGTGTTGGGAGGAGGCAGAGGAAGGGTGGTTGACGAGGTGGAAGAGGCAGAGGAGGATTAGGCAAAGGGGGAGGTGGTGAGGGGAAGCGGTGAGGAGGGGGAGGAGGCAGGGGTTCCAGGATGGTGGGAAGAGGGGAAGAGGTGGAGGAGGAGGCAGGGGTTCCACAGTGGTGGAAAGAGGGGGAAGAGGTGGAGGAGGAGGGGGAGGAGGAGGCAGAGGGGGTTAGGTGGAGGGCAGAATGGACAGGAAGGAGTTTGAGGAGGGATGAAGAGGTGGAGGAGGAGGAGAAGGTGGGGGAGGATGGGCAGGCGGTTGGGAGGGGGGGCGAACGGTATGGGAAGGTCGTGGAGGGGGTTGGGAGAAGGGGGAGGAGAAGGAGGAGGACGACAGGGTGGAAGAGGTGGAAGGGGAGGAGGTGGCAAGTGAGGATAGTGAGGTAGGGGATGGGGAGGAGGTGGGGGGAGAGAGGATGATGGGTAAGGATTGGGAGGAGGGGCGAGGAGGAGTAGGGGGAAGAGGCAAAGTAGGAGGAAGAGGGGGAGGAGGAGGCGGGGGAGGATGGGGAGGTAGAGTGGTGGTGTGAGAGTGGAGGGTGGAGGGCTGGGGGAGAGAAGAGGAGGTCAGGGAAGGGTAGAGGAGGAGGAGGAGGGGAGGAGGCACAGTGGGGCAGGAGAGGCACCAAAAGAGTAAGAGCAGAGGGTGAGGAGGGGGAGGAGGCAGAGAAGGGCACGAGAGCCATTAGAAGAGGAAAACTGGAGGGAGAGGATGGGGAGGAGGAGGATGAAGAAGATGACATGGGGACGGTGGAGTGGGAGGAGGATGGGTGAGTGAGAGAGGAGGCATAGGAGGAAGTGGAGGAGCAGGAATATGGACGAGGCAGAGGATTGGGGAGGAGGAGGAGGGGAAGAGACAGATGGGGTGGAGGGCGAATAGGTGTTGTAGAACGAGGGGTAGAGATGGAAGGCGCAGAGGGGGAATAGCTAGATGAGGAGGAAGGGGAGGGTGAGGCAGAGTCAGAGGGCAGGGCAAAGAGGGAGGAGTTAGAGGAGGTACAAAGAGGGAAAGGAGGAGGAGGGGGAGGTGAAGGAGGAGTGGGAGGAGGGCTAAGAGGTGAAAGAGCTGGAGGGACAAGAGGTGGAGAAGGAGGTATAGTGGTTGGAAGGCAGAGGAGGGGGGATAGACGAGGCGTTAGGAGCAACGGAGATGGGGGAGGGGGACATGAAGGGGGAGGAGGCGAAGGGAGGTGGTGAGGAGCGGGAGGAGGTGGGGGTTGGTGTGGTAGGGTGGTTGGAGGAGGGATAAGGGGAGGAAGCGGTGGAGCAATAAGAGGCGAATGAGGAGGGATAGGTTGACATGGGGGAGGTTAAGGAAGAGGATGTCGGCGGGGGGGAAGGAGCAGTGGTAGGAGGGGGAAGTGGTGGCAGAATAGGAGGTGGAGGAGGAGGTGGTGGAGGATGGGGAATAAGGGGCGAATGGTCAGGATGAGGTGGAAGAGGGAAGGGTGGATGGTGGAGGAGGAGGGGGAGGAAGAGGTCGAGGGTAAAGAGGCTGAGGTGGGGAACAAGGTGAGGGAGGAGAGTGTCACCAGAGGATGAAGAGTTGTGGGGTAGGGGGAGGCGTCGATGGTGGAGGTGGAGGTAGAGGATGAGGAGGAAGAGGAATGGGGACTATGAATGAGGATGAGGTGATGGCAAAGGCTAAAGCAGAATGTAAGAAGAGTAGGAAGAGGGGGAGGAGGCGTAGGTGAAGATGAAGAGGAGTTTGGAAATAGAAATATGGGTAGGGGAGAGGGATGAGGCAGAGGTGAAGGCGAAGAGGAATAGAGGAAGAATCGTGACAAAGGAGGAGGAGGAGAAATGAGGGAGAAATGGGGGACGAGGAATAAGGGTAGAGAAATATGAATGGGAGTAGAGGAGTGGTGGAGGTAGATGAAGCAGGAGGAGGCTGCGGAGGATTAGGGGAGGAGGAGGAGATGGAGGAGGTGGGGGAGAGGAGGTGACGAAGGAAGCGATGTGACCATGGGTAAGTTTTGTGATTATGTTGTGAAACCTAGATATAAGAGAATAAGATGTGTGCAATAAAGATGTAGAATACTGAATTTTGCATTTTGTAAGCCACATCAAAATTAGGGCCAATTAGCATTCTACAACTAAAATATCTTAGTTCTATTTTGATGTATTTATTTGCAATGTAGAAATCACTAAGAAACATCCATGCTTGTAATTCTATTTCAAATTGGTAAAATATTCTTCAATGCTTTAATTTAGCTTCTACGACACAAATTATGCTATGTGGCTTACTTTTCCTTACACACGAATTTTTACACTCTTTGTTACTTCCTTATTTCTATATATAAGTGTTTTACCAGTGGAAGTCTAGTTTGAATAAGTTGGAAAGGGAGGCGGTACATGTATTTAAATACTTCTAATTAGGATTTAAAGGGTTCTTAACGACTACAACTTCGAAAAAGAGGAAGCATTTGGGTACGTAATGAGAGAAATTGAAAAAATTTATTGAATTTTGTTAGCTATAGTGTGGGGAGAAAGTAGCAATAATTGCTATATACAATTCAAACTTATGTTATTATCAAGGGTTGATGCAAAAATGGAATTCATGCATAAAATATATTGTGTGGTTGGAATGCATGTGGTGACTAAGTAAATAACATTCTAGTGTAAATGTTTTAACAAGGTTTAAATTCAAAATTTGGACATCATAGAAGGAACCTCTAACTATAAAATGACCATATGGAATTATCTAAGAGAGTAATAACTCTAATAAATTAGATTTATAAGTGTTGATATTGCTAAAAAAAATGTATTGCTAAAAAAAATGTAGCTCCAATAAGACAGTGCTAGGAAAAAAAGTTGAAGAGTTTGGAGTGAGGATTAAATTTGCAAAAGAAAGACTTGTGGATCTTTGAAGAATATTGTTTGTCGAGATCTCATGTGATGTGATGATGAAGATGATGAGTTATTGGAGGAAGGAGAGGGCATTTTAGAAGCAAGGATGGGATATAGATAGAAGTGTTGGTGTTTTTTGCACATTTATCTTCCCCCGAGAATCTCCAACTTGGAATAAAGATGAAGGATTTACCTTATGAAAGGTGGGATAAGAGGGAAGAAACATATCATTAAGGGCCATAAACCAATCAAATTTTTTAGGTAAGTCCTATTTATCCTAACAATAACAGGAGGAAAAAGATAAGAAAGGTGAAATTGGAAATAATTGTCCATCAATATGGACCCATAAAAAAAGTGAATGGTGAATCCCACTTATGTTTGGTAAGTTATAAGTTATCATATTTAATGGTTGATGTAGTATGTATAACACAAGAACAACTCAGAGTTCTTACTAAGTAGGAATTTAATCACCCTTGAAGTACAAGGGTCACCCGCATGAATAGAGAAGATAGAGGGAGTACTGAAGGATAGTATAAGAGCTCTTAGTAGGATAGTATAAATTCTTGAAGGTTGCAAATATACATCTTGTTCATAAAAGTGAGGAAGCTAATTAAGATATTAAATTATTAGATACCAAGTAGTATAGAATTTTTTTGGGGTTAATATTTACAGTGGATTAATTTTCCGTGTTTTTCAGTAGAAGAGTTTCCATAGAAGGTGATATAAGTGTTAACTAACCTAGACTATGTGTCGTGTTGAACATTTATCTCCCTATTAATGAAAAAAATGATTACCTTTCCCATTGAATTTAAGTATATTTTATTAGTTTTCCATATATTTTAATGTGTTTACTAAAACATATTTATTAGGTTGTCAATAACTATCTAAAATTTTATTTTCATATTGTAATATCAATCTATTCTGAATCACATGGAAGCTGTATTAAATATTTCACATTCATTTAAAGGGGATTTTTGGTGAATAAAGTGGTTAGTGAAAATATGTATTATTGTTTCATTATATTTTTGTTTCTTTCCTTTAAATTCCATTCATAAAGAAAAGAATGAGAATGTATTCAAGATTCGAATAATTTTGATAGAAATATATATCTCTAAAAGTTGTTGAAATTAAACACAACAACATCATAGAGTTCAATAAATGACCCCCACATTTAACTCAACATTCATAGAAAAAATAAATGAAAATGAATATGTCAAATATCTAAAAAATTATATTACACATATATATTTATGCTAATTAATATAAATATTAGTGATTAAAAAATATATGGGAATAGACAATTCACAAATATAAAAAACACATTGAATTTGTTAAAGCATATTTATGCTTCGTTAATTGCTAAAAACTTTCTGTTTCAACTTAAAGTGGATGACTATTTGTTTGTTTTTATTATTATTTTTTTAATTAACCTGCCTAGGTTGATTGCCAAGGGAATATGTGCAGAAGATGCTTCTCTAAATTCTTATTAATGGTTGTAGTGTGTTACAAAGTTTGTTAGGTTTCATTGAATTCTAATAGATTAAAAAATTTAGGTTCCCACCAATTTCCTAAGGATTTGATATTATTCCAATTTTAATATGAAATTTTTCTTTAGCAAAATGGTTGATTTTACAATAAGATGTGTAATTCTTTTTTATCCTCAAATTAAAATTGGCAAATATCCTTTTTATACATGGTTAATTATGTAAATGCGTACCTTGGTAAGTCATTCTTTGTGTTGCAATAGTTTTTTTTGTCTTACTTATGAAGCCTTTGACTGTATCAACCATGTTAATATTTTTAATGTGATTGTACTAGGCTTATTACGTTCATGAAGAAGGATTACTGAATTTTAATTTAATTATCAATAATTAATAGGTTTGATGCTAGGGATTCAATTTGAATTCCAACTAAGTATTTTTAACATTACGCATGAATAAAGGATTGAGAATTATTTAAAATTCAGCTTCGACGTATTTTCCTTTTCAATTTAATTAAAAAGTTGTTTGCAAAATTATATTAAAATATACTATATATAAAATATTTTGACAATAAAATGATTTATGCCTTTTATTATGGCTAGTGTAATGATATAAGCAAATGCTTGGTAAAATCGTATAACAATAAATCCACGACAAGCATCACCCTCTATTTAAGCATGTGCCATTATTTGCATCTTCATCTAGTCCTGATGATGAACCACACTTGCTAGTTAGAAAAGCGTCGAAAAAATTTCTCCTATGTGATTTCTACCAAAAAGACTCTTCTTAATATACTATGGATCACAAAAGCCCGAAATCAAGAATCAAAACATTAAGAAATTTCCCAAAATAAAAAATCATAAAAGTTTACTAAGTTATAACTTTATTATTATCATTATTATTATTATTAATTGTAAGCCAAATTTTGATCTTTATATTTCGTTCAAAAATAAATATTGTACACGCATGTCCAAAAATGAACTAGATGGGCTCGACCTACCCAGAGGAAAACCAAGACTTTTGACCATCTCATGGAGTCATATGCTGACAAAAATTTAATAGTGTTGATCAAGTCTAATAGCACGAAAAGCACTGCAATGTCATGCTATCCTCTAACACTAACTAGACATTACCCATAGGCTACTAATTGTGAATAAAATGTATCAATCATCAAATGATTCAATTGGGGATGGAGAATTTTCAATGGATCCCTGCGGGTCCAGTGGAATATTACATGGGATATGAGTATCAATTCTTTCCAGTCACCTTATCACATGATTCAAGATAAATTCACTTACTCTATCTCCTAATGGAGCAAGTCTAGATCCACCTATAACTCCATGGGGTCTTCTAGTTCTATTTCCATAACTTTGACCATCATTGTCTTCATTCTCTAGTATAGAAGAAAAATTTTAGTGTAGAAATTCCTTCTCTCTATGTTTTGTCTTGGGCCTATTATAATGTTTCCCCAGTCACAAGCTACCTCTACCCTACTTGGCTCGAGTCTAAAATCAACATTTCCTCCTGTTCTTCTAGTCTCACATCAATTTTCGATAAGGACGAGGCTCTTTATAATATTGTTGCCTCCACCTTTATTCATGACCAACCTTCGCAGACACTTCCTCTACTAGCTCAACACTTTATGGTGGAATATCAACGCCTTAGACCCATATGACCCATACCTTTCTTTATCTTCCAACACCTAAGATACTTATGATTGTTTCTTGAGAACTAGTCATTAGGGTTCTCAGGAATTGTCTTCTCCATATGAAATTCCTACACTTACATACCCAAGTAATTATAAAAGCTACCTATCAAACAACATTCACTGTGACTTCAACACCAATACATACAATAGTACAATCATCTCGTTTATCTATCTGACAACATAAATTCAATTTCTTTGAGCCAAGCTTTTAGGATGTGGTCTCTCTTCAGAAAACAATATGACACTCATGAAATGAAGTTGAATGTTCCAATTTGTTGCCGAGGGAAGGGAAAAGAAGATGAATTCACATTTTAAATCCTGTAGATGTAATTCAACAAGTTCTAGTTGACCACGAAACTAGATCTGCTAATTAGCGAACCACCCTTCTGGAATAACTTTCATTCCATTCTAAGCATTTACATTTTCTAATTTATGATGTATCAAATTTTTTAAAATTTTTATAAGACTCCAAATCTTCCCTTCTTTGTCACAAAGAAGGAATTAAGGGCAGGAGAGATGTTGGAGGGGCTAGTCGACTTAGTTGACCATCTCAAACAATTGTATAATTGATATCATAAATTCCATCAACTCTCTAGTCGAGTTAACAATCTAAGTTAGATAGGTTAAATTTATTTTCATAATTAAATTATTGTGACCATCTTGACATAGTATATATGGAAATTTATGCATCATTGTATCTATAGTGATTGGCTTATGAAGAGAATATAATATAAAGTAACACTTATTTGGTTCTCTTCTACATAGCTTCTCTTCTTCTATTCGTATGTTCCTTACATTCGTGTGATTTTTTGTTTTGATTCGTACTAGTCACCAATAGTCATTGTCTACTACACTACAACAAGTATATATCAAAATTTTTGGAATATTTTACTAAAATTTTGGTGAATCTTTCAATGTATTGAAAAATCTTGTAAAATATTAGTGAATCATTCACTTAATTATAAAATATTGTAAATTATAGGTGAATCACTCAATGAGTTACTTTTTCCTTCTTGTGCATTAGTCTTCTAATAGAAAACTAATTATCCAATTAATACCCTTGAAAAAAGCCAACATCTTTAGGATTTGGTCGTTCATCACCATCTATAAGTTTGTCAACTCCTTGGTGTGTAACTATATTGTTTTCTTCTTCAGTCAAAACTGTAATAATTGTTCATCAATACACAATTTTTTGAAATTACAGAAAATGCGCAATGAGATTGGCTAAATGATAAAATATGTAATTAAAGGCTAATTTCCTATATGATAAAAAATTCTATTAAGACAAACTCACTATAAATCCACAATTTTCGAGATTCATTACTTAGTATAACATGTTACAAAATAATCAAGGGATTTCAACTTCAAAAATCATATTACACTAAACAATCTATCAACCTCCACTAATTCCATGTATTTCTCCTTTCACCTTTCCCTCAAAAGTATAATTTCATTAAAGGAATGTTTCTCTCATGACAATAGATCCCCTACAACGAACACATTGGAAGCTGGAGCATAGGTCATTTTTCCATACAAATAACCAAGTAGAACATATTTCCCTTTCTTGACAAATATTTTAAAATAAAATGCAAGATAAATATTGGATTATCTAAAAAGCAAAGAAGCTTTGGTCATGCCAAAAAGTGAACTAGAAATTAATTACGTTAACTTTAACCCAATACTTTTTAAATCAATGATAATTAGATGAAGCCAATCATTCCCAAACAAATGACTCATTAAACAATAAAAGGAGAACTATACGTGTTCAAGGGACTAACAATTTAAAAAATAAAAATAAACAGAAAAATTTAAACTTTAGCCTTTTGCTCAAAAGTATAATT
>APFE030886402.1:2863-22157 GCA_000404065.3 Pinus taeda
TTCACTTCATCAGCTTATGAGCCCCGGGTTGACAATTAATGATATCAATTTAGGAATACTAAATTGACCAAACACCATTTACATTGTTGGCATGAATATTATTTAGTCTTTCTTCAACAGGTTTTTTTCCAAAAAAATATTTCAGTACCAATCAGTATCATTACATTCACTACTCTTAAAATTTTTAATGATTCATTGAAACCACTTTGCCACGTTATCTATTGTAAGTTGCACAATGTTGGGTCTAAGAAATAAAAGAATTCTTGGAATACGCTCTTGGTGAGAAGGTCCATGGTGATGGACATGAAAATCCCCCATTCATTTGTTCAACCTCAATGAGATGCAATACTGATGACCATGGGTATTGACTTGGGCTTTCATTTCTCACCATATGTTTTTAACATGGTGGTTTCACCTAAAATTCCTAGTAGGGGAGAGGGACATCAATGTGATGGAGGATTTTAGTAGAGAGGCGACAAAGAAGTTGGTAGATGTAGATTAATGTTAAAATAAACTCAAAGATGTAGAGTTGAAAGAGAATTTTTCTAGGCATTTAAGAGGTGTGTCGAGACAAGGTGTTATTGCATAAGTACATGGATATTCTCCACAAGAATACATAGTGGGGCAACTTGAGGAGTAAGGTTGCAGGATTAAAGACCCATCTCATGAAACACATTCAAAGAGATCCAGTGCAAGGAAACTCTGTCAATTTTCAAGAAGAGGAGTATGAGAGGCATATGGAATATGTTCTCGATGAATATTCCATCAAATATAATGATTATTAAGGTGGATGAAGATACCATGGAACATACAATGATCTTCAAATTAATAAACCCTGAAAGGACACAATATTTTCCATTAATAGTGATGACAACTTTGGTGACTTATGCTTCAGTGAAGGCTGTAAAGCTTAATATTATTTTATATAGGCACCACTAGTGGATTTAAGGACAAGGGAGCATGCATCAATGTGTGTTTTTGGAAATTGATATCATTTTTATCATGACCATAGAATACAAACTTTTGTATTTGATTAGTATGGAGCAATAACCAGACCAACATTTTCAACACCTAATCTTGTTAAAAAACTTATTCTCCAAGTTGAAAATCTATCTACTGGTGAGTCTCTTGTCATGTCTTCAAAAGATGAGGAATTGAATAATGACACAACAATCAAGGACATGGAGGGTGCCATAGATTTGTTAGTTCTTTATATATTTTCTAAGGCTATTATAGATGATGTTTATGGATCATAACCAATTGTGCATAGAAGAGAAGTGCACATAGTCAAGCGGGTGTGTGCAGGAAAAGAAGGGAGCCACCCCTCACAATCTCATGAGCCCATAAATTTTAATTTTGGTTGCAAGGCTCTTTTCTTTCATGCCATTTTTATTTCTCTATTTTCTATTTTTCGGGTCACAAAGAACCCATGTAGAGCCATGAATAGAAATGAAATACGAGGCATAATGTATGGGACGTCCTTTTTAAGACCCCCACTAGTGTTTCTAGTTGTTGTTGTGTAAACCAGCTAGCACATTGCATTTTCAGATGTCCTAGAATAACAAAGGATGAGATATATAGTTTTATAGCTAAAGACTACAACCTAGTGGAAATTTTGAAATCCAACAACACTAAAAAGTGACAAAATGCCAAGAATTCAAGTAGGTACAATGGATATGTACAATGAATAAGGGAGAATAACATAGAACTGGATGCATGTTGTAGTAGGTAAAGTCAAAATATCATAAAAGAAGAGAGTGGGGTCCTACGAGCAGAGGCTGGGACATTGACGTGCATAGAGAAGAAATGGGGTGTCGTGAGCAAGACCCTGGGATGCCCATAGAAAGAGGAAAAAGTGCATAAAGAGGGAGCACAGAGTAGAGTAAAGATTAGTGCACAACGTGTAGTTGAACACTCTAAGGTGGATTGGGATAATAGAGTGGAAGAACAGGTGAACAGGGATGTTTGACTGCACCTGGTTCGAGATGAGCCAAAAATTTGTGCCAGGAGCTTGTTAGGATTCAAATGTAACATTTATTAAAAAAAGTGTAAATGTAAGGGAAATGAAATGAAAATGAATTTACCATGGAGGGAAAAATAGTTAGTTGATATTTTCATTAAAATATTGAAATTTCCCTCATGATTTTAGAGTTATGGGTTTTAATTTTTTTGTGGGGTTTTGAATCTATCATTCCTTGGAAATTTTGGTGTAGGATTTAGAGGTTGAGGAGAGCATTGGAAGTTGCAATGCCTCCCTATCCCCATGGGAAGGAGGGCTGCATATTATGTAAATTTTTGTTCATGTTAATGAAATGAATGATCCAGATTCATGTAGCATTGTATTTGCAACATCTCTGTGCTTCTAAAAATTTGTGGTTTAGTTTACACTCTAGTTTTATGCTTCATCTGCAGCAGTGGTGTTATGTGAGGTAGGTTGTAGGTTTAATTTAATGTTATCTTTTTTTGTTTTTGATGTATTATTTTAATTATTTCTGCTATTAGTTTTTCTTTTCTTTTTGGTGGCCCTCCTGGCTAGAGGGTTTCCAACATTGATCCATACTCACCAATTAGGATAGGGAGTGAGAGCCATATCTTTTTTGAGGCAATATTCAAGTCTATTGTCATACCCATTCAAATTATTTTATAAGAAACTTATGTACATAAAATTCTATTGGGAATGATCTTATGTAGATCTTTTGGGGACGATAGGCAACCATAAGTTCAAACATATGAAAATGTCTCCTTAATATACCAATCACTAGCTCCCTACAAAGCTTTAATGAATTCATTGGCTATTATTAAAGGAAAACAATAAAAAATTTCATGATATAAAGGGATCATAACATGATGCCATATTTCATAACATAAATTGTTATGCAACCAACTCACAAAATAGAAGAAAAGATAGAGCAATGACATATAAGTTATCATCTTCGAGGGGGAAATGTCCTTTACATTACATAAATGAATAATTCTTCGATGATACAAATGAAAATACCTCCTTGGTATATATAGGAGTCTAAGGGGTCACAATATAATTAGAGTATACATAACAATATTGGGATTTTACAAGGCACAACAATAAAAATATGGAGGATACATGGGCACAACAATAACAATAGGCGGCTACACTCACAATAACAAGAAGGGGGATACACTTACAATAACAAGAATGGGGCTACAATTGTATATAGGGATCTAACGTGCCCCTCTCCTTCAAAAAATTATTGTCCTCAACACTTGAGTAGTTTTGGATGCTTTTGTATAAAATTCTCATGCTCCCACATGGAATCTTTAGCAGGTAAGGTCTTCCACTTAATGAGATACTCTAAAATTGATTGATAATGTAGTTGTTGGGTTCTTGTTTCCGTGACTTATTGTGGCTCCAATATGTTTTTTCCTTCATCAAGTTTTGGAAATACTGTTTGAATTGGAATATTTTCAATGATAACCTTCTTTAAGCATGAAACATGGAAAACTCAGTGTACTCGGGAAGATGAAGGAAACAATACCAATCGTTTGCAACACCTTGTAAGGACCATAGTACTTGGCTGATAATTTATTATCCTTCTTAGATTTCTTGAGGGAAATTTTTTTATACCATTGTAATAGTAAAAATACTCAGTTGCCTAGATCAAACTTCTTTCACTGCGATGTTGATTTGCCTGTTGTTTCATTTGATTTCGTGCTGATGTGAGGTTATCCTTTAAGAGTTGGAGAACTTGCTGTTGAGGTTGGATGTGATATTCCATTGCTTGAACCTTAGAATTTTATCTTAAAGATGATGTGATGGATGGTGGGTGATATCCATAAAGTGCCATAAATGGGGTCATTTTTTCTGCACTATGGAAGGATGTGTTATACCACCATTCGTCTAGAGGTAACCATTTGACCCATTGTGTTTGTTTATCAGATACAAAGAAACACAGATATCCTTCCAAACATTGGCTCACATTCTCATTTTTCCCGTCAGATTCAGGATCATAAGATGAACTATGAGCTATTTGACTACCAAGACAAGAAAATTATTCCATCCAAAAAATTCCAGTGAAAATGGGATCTTTTTCACTTACAATAATCTTTGGGTTTCCATGTAGCTTTTGAATTGTTTCCATAAATGCAGTAGCAACTGTACTATCTTTAAAAGGAAGAGATAATGCACAAAAGTTTACATACTTGGTAAGTCTATCAACTAACACCATGATGACACTCTTTCCTTCAGATTTGGGTAAACATATGATAAAATCCATTGAGACCTCCTCCCACTATTGACTTGGAATGGCTAAAGTTTGTAACAAACCCAGGGTCTTAATTGTCTCAACTTTACTTTTTTGGAAAACTAGACATTCTTCCACAAACCTCTAAATATCAAATTTAAGGCCATCCCAAAAATTTCCTTCTTGCCTTGTCGTAAGTTTGAAAAACCATGAATTCCCTCCTAAGCATGGGGGGGGGGGGGGTGTGCAAAATCCAAAAATAATCTTTTGTTTGAGTTGCAAACTCTTACAAAGATATAAGTGATCTTTGTACCATAATGAATCATTTTTCCAAATAAATGTATCAGACGTAATGGGATCTTGCTGCAATTTTTGAATGAGTGTCCACACCCCTTCATTATTCTTCCTTGAATCCCTTGCTTCAGTTATTCAGTCAAGTTGGATATTATAAATGGCATAGAAAAATTCTTACACATCCTCATCCTTTATTGAGAGTGAATCTGCAACAAAATTTTTCTTCGCTTTTTTGTAGATGATTTCAAAGTCATAACCCAACATGTTTGTGATCCATTTTTGTTGCTCTTTTAAATATAAGCTTTGTTCCAAAAAGTATTTAAGACTATGGTGATTTGTTTTTAACTTGAAGTGTCTTCCCATTAGGTAAGATCACCATTTCTTTAGTGCATATAGTATTGCCAACATTTCCTTCGCATAAATAGGTCTGTGTAAATTCTCTCCCTTGATTGGATGACTTTCAAAATAAATGGATCTTTCTTCTTGTCTTAAAACAACAACAATTCCATTTCCTAAGGCATCACATTCCACAATAAAGGTTTTTGTGAAGTCCGGTGTAACTAAGACATGTGCTTGGCACATTGCCTCTTTAATATGTTCAAAGGCCTTAGTTTCTTATACAGTCCATGAAAATGCATCTTTATTTAGTACTGTTGTTAGAGGCACTCCTATTGTCCCATAATTCATAACAAACTTTCGATAATACCCTGTCACCTAAGAAATCCTTGAAGATGCTTTAGGTTTGTGGGGATTTTTTATTCCTTAATGGATTTAATTTTGTTAGGGTCGAGTTTAACACCCTCATGAGACAAAATATGACCAAAATATTCCACCTCATGTACTCCAAAGAAACATTTGAATAATTTTTCATATAATTGTTTCTCCTCCAATAGTTTGAGAACCCTAACAAGATGTTGAACATGATCCTTGCAAGACTTGTCGTAGATTAACATATCATCAAAAAATACTAACAAAATTTTTCTAAGGAATGGTTTGAAAATGGATTTCATCAAACCTTGAAACGTGGAAGGTGCATTAGTAAGGCCAAAATACATGACCAAAAATTCATAGTGGCCTTCACGAGTTATGAATGTTGTTTTCATAATATCTTCAATCTTCATTCTAATTTGATGATATCCTAAATGAAGATCCAACTTGGTGAATTAAAATGTTGCATGTAATTCATCTAACAATTCATCAATGACATGAATGGGAAATTTATCTTTAATATTGATCTTTTTGAGCTTCCTATAATACAAACACATGTGCCATGATCCATCCTTATTTTGCACCAATACTAGTGGAGCAGAGAAAGAACTTTGACTAGGTTGAATTATACAGCCTCTAACATCTCTACAACCATATGTTTAGTTTCACTCTTTTGGGCATAGGGATATATGTAAGGCCTGATGTTTGGAGGAACAATTCCTGGAATCAAATGTATAAAATGATCATGATCACCAATAGGTGGGAGGCCTTTGGGAGTCTCAAGTACCTTGGAATGATTGTCTAAGACTTTTTGGATATCTCAAGAAATAGATGACTTCAATGTTTGAAGCTCTAGTTAGAATAATTGTACAATTTCGCCCTGTTTTTATTTCTTTAGAAGCCTTTTTATGCCATTAGAGCTGATTATATTTCCTAGTTTCCCTGTGATGCCCCTTAACGCAACTTCCTTTCCTTCCAAAAAAATTCAACAAAAGTTCTTGAAAATTAAAAGCTACCATCCCCAAAGATTGTAACCATTAGACTCCTAGTACAAAATCAACACCACCCATTGGAGTGGAAAAAAATGGACTATTCAATACATATTCCCCCATGGTTAGATTTATATTATTTCACTTTCCAGAGAAATTTATCGTTCCTCCATTTTCGACCATGACTTGAAACGTTAGTGTTGGATATAGGAAGAAATTTAATTCCTTGGCGATCTTATAGTGAATAAAATTATGGAAACTATCCAAATCAATCAAAACTATTACCTTTTTCTTCTTCATATGTCCTTCTATCTTGAGAGATTGAGGAGTGGTAATTCCTACCAAGGCATTACAAGATATAGTTGAATTCAGTTTTTCTTTCTCTAGGGTTGGTTGTTTGTGTATATCCTCTTCTTTTGTTGTTTCTTATTCATTTTCTTCCTCCTATTCAAAATATGTGTAAAATAATTTCTTCTTAGCACACTTATGACCTTTAGTGTATTTTCTATCACAACTATAACAAATCCCTTTTTCTAGTTTTTCTTCCAATTGTTGTGGTTATTGGGAATTACAATTTCCATTAGAGAAAAACCTGCAGGTGTTAGTCAATTATTACATCACCAGAGATAAGGTTTCACAAGAGATAGTCAATCCGTGCCGAGAAACACATGGGAAGCATTATTTTATCCAATGTACAATAACTCCCCCCCAACATGAGTCAAGTGTGTATTGAATTCATGACCCATGGTCTGATACCACTTGTTGGGAATCATGAATGTAATTAGACCAAAACCCACGGGTGTTAGTCAATAATCACATCACCAGAGATAAGGATCTACCAAAGGCAGTTAGTCCATGTTGAGAAACACATGGGGAGTGTTGGTTTATCCAATGTCCAACAGTGGTGTCAACCTTGTAGGTTGTGGAAGGCAAGGAGCAACAAAACTTCCATCTTTATAGTTGTGAGTGGTAGACTTCCCTGTTGCCATAATTTTTCTTTCGATTTTTCTTTCCACTCTGAGTTCCTTCTCCAATGAATCAGGTTCCTAGAGGTGAACCTCATGCTGGATGTTATATTTTAAAGTATCTATGAAGGCATCAATCATATGCTCTTTGGGAATATCATTTACCTTGATATTCAATTTTTGGAAGCCCTCAATGTGCTATGTTAGTCAACCCTTTTGTTTGAGATTTATCAATTGGCTAAAGAAGGTGTTTCTCTTTGTATCCTTATAATATTCTATCATTTCCTCCATGAAAATTGACCAGCTTACAAGTGGTTTATGAGAACAACTACATTGATACCATACAAATTTATAAAATTTCAATACATACCTTTTTTCCGTGTTTCAGATTATGGAGATCAAAATATTGCTCCATCTATAGTATGCATGTTACTAGATCCTTACCATCAAACTTCCTCATATTGATCTTTGGAATATGGTGGATCTTATATCCAAAGTTAGGGTCTCTGAAATCATGATTAACATTCCTTTTCTTCTCATCATTAGTTTCATCTAATACCTTTTCCCCATTAGGAAGTGTTGTAGTTCCTAGAGATAGCCCCTAGGTTGAGGAGAGACTAGTTCCTAGGATATCTTGATGAGTGTCTTGAATATTTGCTAGAAATTAATATCACACTCAGTATTTAGTATGTATCAGAGAAAGTTGATTCAAAACCTTCATTAAGAGGGGAAATGAAAAGCCATATATAAACTATCACCCACAGAAGCATTAATATTAGATTCACATCAGCCAACATCACATAAAATTGTAGCTAATCAATCACTCTAGTAGATTTGGTAGAATACTTCAGCAAGAGAGAAAATCAATACATATGGCTTAAATCTAAGTATCCAGTTCAACAAAGTTCAACGTGAAATGGTTGAGAGAAAGATTTAAGTGTAATGTTAAGATAAATGGAGCACATTTTTAGGATTAGATTTCGTATCAGTATAGGTGTTATCACTCACGTTGTTCCCCAAAACTTGTGAGAAAAGGGAATACGGCTGAGGTAACCACTAACCAATATTTTAGATGCAATTTATAGCCAAACTGCATCTAGAGAGGGCTCTCTCTTTATAATTTAACTTTGTTTTTTGAAGTTTTTATGCTAGTTATAATGTGCAGAGTTTTGTTTTAAATTTGTTTGGATGGTGATTTTAAACAAAGCTATGATGAAAGTCTGAAAGAGTTTATTCCATTGGGCAATGGAGTATATGAAGATGGGCTGCTGAGTGTGTTTCTGTGATAAAGAGAAAAACTACAAAGCAAGATAATCAGTTTTGGAACAATATTGAAAGCTAGAAATTGATGGGATCTAAGCCAGGGGGTAAAGGGCAGTCAAGAATCCTTTATCATGGTGGTAGAGGGAAAGTGCATGAATATTTTCAAGGAGCATTGAAGAATTCCTTGGTAATTTTCAAAGTGAAAGAATTAGTGGAAACAAAAGCATCTAAGAATTATTTTTATGCTAGTTCTAAAGAAAACATAAATAACAGCACGAATTGAACACAGAGTGTATTTAAACAAGTTTTGGGCTATTCTTTTTCCCTGTTGTTAAGATTATGAAAAATATATGAAATTTGCAAACATAGAAAACACAAAACACAATTTAGAATAACTTATTGAGCCAAAGAAAGACACAGGAATTCTGTAACAGAGTCTAGAATCATCAAATCCACATTCAGAAGGTCCAGCAGCAATGCAGTTCAACAACCTTTGTATTAATAAATATCAAAGTTACAGTGCAGTCCAAGAGGAGAATCACCAACCCCGAATACATTCCTTGGGGGGGTATTTATACAAAAAGAGAGTTACAAAATATCTTGTGGATAAGATATGAAGTAATAACTTCCTTCACCTACTATGTTAGAGAAATAAATGCAGAAATAAAGGTAGGAGTTATTATGGTTGTGCTGGCCGCTTCAACTGACGAGATATTTTAGACTTTTCAATCCAGGAATTCGGCTGGTAGTTGTGTCTTTAATTTGCATTCCTGCGTTGCTGTCCTGATCCTTTCACCTGCTCTTGATTTATCTTTAATGTGTCCTGATCCTCGCTTCAGCTCCTTCGTTCATATCTGCCACGTGTCTTGCTATTTGACCAAGTGTACATAGGCAGAAATATCCAAAATAACTAGGTAAAACTTCCAACATACTCTACCACCACTTCTCTGTAGGCAACTGATGTCTTTGTATTTTTACAAGTATTTCATCAGCCTCAGTATATCTGTAAAAGTTAGGCTTGACTTCAAAAACATGATTTATTTCATGTTCTATAAAAAACAAATTTTCCAATTTTTCATATAAACTCTGTCCGGAAGGAGGTCCTGTGTCTTATGGAGTGCTGGATGATGCAGTGATCTGATTTGTTACATACATGTTTACCCTGTGAGCATACTGTTGATGTGATAACAATTTTTGATTGCTTGTTAGTAAACTAGGTAGACCCTTCTGCTGCAAGTTTGTGAATTTCTCTGTGAATGCATTAATGTCAATCTGCATCTCTTGACACTTCCTTTCCAAAGTCTGTATAAAATTTCTCATTGTTAGTAGCTTCTTCAATGTCAAAATGGTGTCTGTCCTGTCCAAGATCTCCAAAGTTGCTAGCTATTCTTTACTATTGGTATTCAAAAGATGAATGAGCCTATTGGCCTACTCAAGCATATTTCCTAATGATACCCTAGCCCTTTGAATTTTCTCTTGTGCCCTTTCTATCAATTCAATTTGTTCATAGATTGTCTGAATTGATAGTCATTGGTCAGTAATGGACTGGCCAATCTTGGTCCACAAAATCATTTTAATGTCTACCAAAGGTTTATGCAAGGTGAGATCCTTTTCCAATTATTTTACCTTGTTCTCCAGGGCCTTCACCTCTTTGGTCTTCTCTGCCATTGTTATTTTTGACTTGTTATAGCTCACCTCTAGCTTGGCTAGTCTTTCTTTTGCCTCTTTGAGCTCTGACATTTGGGCTTCTAGCTCTTTCACTGCCTTCATCATTTCTTCCATCCTCATGCTGGTCTCAGGCTCTGTTTTTGTTGCTGCTGTATCATCTGTAGTTGTTCTACCTGTTGTTGATGCTAGCTCAGTGGGAGGGATTGTTGTTGTGTCTGTGGGGTGAGCAGAGACAAATGTTGGGGCTGTTTCAGGTGGCTGGGAGGTCGACTCTCCCTGCTTAGCTTGCAATGCTTTCTCCAACTCTTTCTCTATCTGCATTAGCCTTTGATTCATTCTCATCAATAAATCCATTACATCCTCTTCTTCTTTTTCTTGTGCTAGTTCTGTTGTTTGTGGATGTATGGTGACAGGTAGCTTCAATTGCTTTCTAAGGGTAGCAATATCTTCCTCCTTCTTCTTTATCAATGCTTTGATGTCCTTGGCATCCTTGGGATCATGTCCCAACTCAATAATTATTTCTTCCAGAGTCTTTATTCTGTTGTCTTTGGCTAGAGAAGAGATCTTCTCCAAATCCAATTGAGCAGATGTATTACTCAATGACTCTTTTAATTATAAAGGCCAACATCGCCTTGTCTGCCAATGTAGCATAGACCATTTCACCCGTTTGTTTGTGCAATTCTATTTGGTCCATTTGGTGTATATCTTTGGCAAGGACCTCTAGATTGGTCCTTATGTAGTCAGTGACAGATTGTGGTTGGTGAACCTTGGGCTTGAAATGACTTAAGATCATTTTATCCTCCTTGATGTCATAAGCTGCCATTAGTCTATGCTATTTGGAGGGTGTCATCTTGAGAAATTAATCATACAACTGAATTATTAATAACTCATTTTAAGCCTTGATCTCCATAAGATTGTTTGATATCTGATTGTTTCTTGGCTTGTGACCTTGAGGAGGAGATTTCCATTCCATGCTGCCTATTCCCTTCCTGTCTGTGAGAGCTAGCGGAAGTCTCTTGGCTGATGGCCCTCTCTCCTCTTGTGCTTTCAGTGATTTCTTCCACAATTTCCTCTTCAGGAGGATCTACCCTTTGCCTCTTGGCCTCTTGCTGTTCTGTTGACCCACTTGCAGGTGTGGTCTCTTCTCTGTCTCTTTTCTTACTTCTCTCCTTAGAAAGAGGAGTTTGCAATGCTGGTACTTCTAGTGCTTGTGCCTGTAGTGAAGGGGCTTGCCCTTGACTGTGTTCTTTTGAGGTATTTGGCTATTCTTCCATTGTTTCTTTCTCTGCAACTACTAACTCCTTTCCCTTTACTGTCCTTATTGTTGGTGTAGTCCTTTCCTAGGCAACTTGATGTGAAGTTGTAGCAGTTGATGAGCTTTCCCCGGTTTGCTATGGTATTTTGAATGAAACCTACCCAAAAGAATCTAAGTCAAGAGTTTTTTCCAAATTTTTCATGGTCTGTTCGATTTTCTCTTCCTCAGTTAACTCTTCAACTAGTGTGCCCTCCACCCACTCATCTTGGTTGGTAAACTTTTTTATGTTAGGGATGTTGCAATGTTCATAGAGTGCTAGCCTATATTTTACCATTCTTGCATTGATGAAGCCATTTGGGTCATAGGGTACCCACCAAGAGCTTCTCTTGAGTCTGAGTGTTTGACCCAATATTTCATCAGCATCCTTCCATCCCTCTTTCTTGTTCATAACAAAGGGGTCTAACTGGTCTCTGAGTTTCAATCGGGCCTTTTTCTTTGTGCTATGGAAGTGACTAAGATCTAAATTGTTGAATTACCTAAAATATTCCAAGGAAAATAGTCTCATTGGCACATATCTTGGAAGCCTGTAGGGGCATAGCTCACAGCCATATATCCTCAGAATAGTGTGATTCTGGTAAAAGTACCGGTCAACTATTTTATAGTTTTTGGAGAGCTGTAGTATCTTTTCAATATCACATGTAAGTCTAGGAGGAGGATTTCTCATCAAGAGAGAAGAGACTCGGTATACAAACAAATCAATAAACTCACAATAAGAGTAGGGAGAGTTGCAGTCTTCATGAAAGATTGGGGTCCAAAAAATCACAGACCTCCTCTCCCCTTTATGGTCCAATTTTCTAATGGGGAATTGGAAGATATCTGGCTGATAATATAAGAACAAATGATAGATATAGGATGAATATTTAAAGATTCCCTCCCTGTCTAGCCTCAACAATTTTTCATGTATCTTGTTGGCAATAAACTTGGCAAAGTTGTATTTGACAGCAGGGGGCTGACCTGGGGTAAATATAGACATCATAACCAATATGGTTTCATCAATATGCTCACTTGTCTTTAACCCCAGAAGAAAAGATATCATATCAACAACTAATCTACCCATTTTAGTGAAAGATGCATAGTGGAAAGGAGGTGGCTCCTTAGGCTGGCGATCTGCTCTCATAAACACTTCGGCAATTCTAGTTATCTCTATGTTGGAGAGTTTGGGACCTTCATCCAACAAGAATTTCATGGTAAGAGGAAATTGGAGGTGGGTTGGTTGGAATTTCAGCATTTGATTTATAGAGTCATGAGTAATATGAAAAAAGGTAGTTCCAGATGGACTCTTAACTGCCCTGTTTGTTGGCTCATAGTTCTCATAGCAGAGGTGAATTATCTAAGGGAAAATATTCACAGAGGGGAGGTAGTACCTGGGTAGATTTGATTCCCATATGCCATAGACATCATTTTGGTTTAAGTAACTGTTTCTGAGCTCACAGACTGCTTGCAGATGGTTTTGGTAGCCTACTAGGTCTTGGATTAGATAGTCTTTATCAGCTAAGGGAAAATGTTCTAACTCCTTATGGGGTGCATTAAGAGGAGTGATATTTAAGGCTACTGGAGCTTCCATGGCTAAACTTTCTTGCCTTAAAAACTGGAAATTTTTGGCTTTGTGTAAGCAGAATAGGCAAAACAATGGCTCTGTGGATTTTCTGGGATTTTCATCGTTGAAACTGGTTTGTTGGCTTTAATTTAGCTCTGTGGATTGAAATTAGCTAGAGAGGCCGAACTTATGGGCTTCTTTGGCACAATGGGTGACAATTGTGGGAAAAAGGCAGCTTTCGGTGTTTCTTGGAGAATTTGCAGGGCCGAACGAGCTCAACTTTAGCTCACTGTGTGGATTTATGGTGAATTTGGCAAGACAGAGGCTATGGGGGATTTTTGGTAGCAACATAGTGTTTCTTCTTCAAGTTATAGGTGCTATGGGCAATTTTACAGTGGAATCCAATAAAAACAGGGTTGGGAGCAATTTTTTGTAAATACCTGTTTTCTCAGTGGAATGGTCGATTTGCAGGTGACCAGGTGAGCCGAGGGGCCAAGCTGTGGAGTCAAAGTTGCTAGGTGGCAGACTTGTATGGCGAAAATGGTCGTTTGCACGTAAATTAGCATGCATTGGTCGCTTGGAGAAAAAAAATAGAAATGGGTAAAAACAACATTTTCACCCCTTTTTACCTGAAATTTTAAATTTGGCGAGTTCGGGGCACTTTTTTCTGATGACGTCAACATGACGTCATTTTGTCGTGTAGCGGGGTACGGATGATGACATGGCAGGTGATGTGGTGGGTGACATGTCAGGTGATGTCAGCAGATGGACGGGCAACAGCAGGGGTGATGTCATCATATGACGTGGGCATGACATCAGTAGGGAGGCAGTGGGGTGGTAAGTGGTATTCCCTGCACCGCCTTTGGGGGGAAGTGGTTTTGGGGGAGGGGGCTCCGAACACACCGGGCGCTTGACACGCGTCCTCGCTATGACAGAAATACTGCCCATCCCTTGGACACTATAGTTCAGCATGTTATGGCTTGCGATATCACTGACCACCGTCAGATCTGTCATCACCGATCGGACGGCTAGTGGGTAATGAAGGTGGCAGCAGGTTAATAGCAGGGGACCCACTTTAATGTTTTGTGTTTTGTAATGTTTTGTGGTGTATTCGGACTTTGGGTTAAATGGGTTTTGTGGGTTTAATATGCGGGTTTTGGCTGTTTATTCAGCCCGGGGCTAAACATGTCCCGATGGTTATGTGGAGGATTGTTATTGGCCCCGGGTGGACCAATAACTCCCTAAACAAAATTTAAAATATAGCTATAGTTAGCCAAGGGTCGGGGTTTTAGATTTTTTAGGGATTTTGTGTATTTATACATACTAAGGGAGGGGAATATACATAGGAGCTATATAATAGTGTTAGTAGGTTAATATGGCTATATGGAATGGATATGTATGAATTAGGCTAAGTTTATAGAGTGAAAGCTTAGGCATGGGGGGAATGAAAGGATACCAAGTTATAGAGTTTAGGAAACTTGGCTAAATGGAATAAAGACTTTTTACACAAGAAATGTGGCTTTTTTTGCCTAGGTGAAAACACCTTTTCACTTTTTTCTATGAGATGAAGTGGACTAAAGGCAATGAGCAGATCTCATTGTCCTTGGGGGGAATGTTAGTAAGTGTTTATTGAAGAAATGGGGAGGGGCATTAGTCATGATCCATTTGTTTTGTAGCCACCTTGCCATGGTACCTTATGATTTTTATGAGATGAAAACTTGTTCCAAAGGAGAAAATTGCTCAAATACCTACTTCTATACCATCCAAACTACCTACCCAACCTAGTATACCTAACATTTTCTATTCATTTTCCTTGGGTGCACTTGAACTAGCAAACCCTGATTCCTCTCTTTTCTTTTAGCTTCCCTCCTATCTAAGTCTACCCTTATCTCTTCCACGGCTCAGATTAGGTTGTTGAGACCCTTTGCTTCTCTACCTAACTACTTGTCTGCCAAGCTTAAACTATTTGTACAAACCTTTATTCTCTATTCTAAGACAAGTAAAATTCAAACATGATCTAGTTAGGATTAGATTGTCTGGCTATTCATCAACTATGGCAAGAGTCAACCAGCTATACATAGTGAGATTCTACAAAATATGGAACCTTTGGAGCATGAAAAGGATGAGAATATTTGGCACTTTTCCAGTCAATCATGAAAAATGAAACCTATTGGTATAGAAAGCTAATAGTGGCTCCACTTGGGGATGGCTTTTCCTAATGAAAAGTCAAGAACAGTAGGTCAGATGGCCTTATATTCAGTTCTTGTTGTATTCTGAAATTTCTCCTTTGTTGTTCACAAAAGGGCTCTTGTGCAATGCCTGTATTTCTCATGCACTCATTCCCAAAGATGGCAGCACTTTTTTGGGTACTCTATTTGATTATTTCTCATCATTTTCACAGCTCCCAAGTTTGTTTATTTAGCTTCTTCTGATAGGCTTAAAATGCAGTACCCAATGGTGACACAATTCCTTGCCTTCTCCTCAAAATTTGTTGTAAAATATTCCCTATCCTATTGCTGTAATAAACTGCAGAAAGTAAACACTACTATGTACAAATTAAAGTGTTGTTGTCTTTAACAAAGTGGTTCAAAATAATGTTTCAGCATTCTGCCATTGACTGGTCCATCATCTGCCTCTGTATCATCCAGAATTTTCAAAAAGTAGGTGTTGTTTCCTTGTACATTCTGAACGATAAATGGTCCTCTCCATAAGAAATCAAATTTTCCATGTTTTCCCCTATCTTCTCTTCTGGAATCCCACTTTAAAACTTTATCCCCAATGAAAAAATGCTCTGCTTTGGTTCTTTTATCAAATATATTTTTAAGCTTTTCTTGTAGAACTTGGGCTCTGTGATAGACCTCCTCTCTTGTTTGTTGCAAGTGAATAGTTTGATTGATCCTTCTCTGAATATCATTAGGTTCTGCTTGTATCTCTCATAACAACTTTATCACTAGGATTCCCAAAGGAGAAAAAAATACTGCCTCCATTCCATAAACTAATTGATAGGGACTGGTCCCAATAGATCTCTCAGTGGTCAATCTGTCTACCCATAGTGCATTTACACGCTTTTTATGCCAATTTTTCTTGTTTTCCTCCAAGACATTCTTAATGATGTTGATCAAGCTCTTGTTGGAGGATTCAGCTAAGCCATTACCTTGAGGGTAATATGCTATAGAATGGCCCAATGTAATGTGGTATTTATGACAGAAATTAATAATTCTCTTAGACTTAAAGGCATCAGCATTATCTGTAATAATTTTCTCTAGGCAGCCAAACCTAGACAAGATGTTGGTCTCAAGGAATTGCATGATTACTGAGTCACTGGCTTGCCTACAAGGGATGGCCTCTATCCACTTGGTAAAATAGTCTGTAGCAATCAAAATCCATTTGTGTTGGCCAGAGGATGAAGGGTGGATTTCCCCAATGAAGTCTAAACCCCATTGTTGAAATGGTTTTTCAGTGGAAATGGGCTTAAGGGGTAGAGGAAACAACTTTTTCTTGCCTTAAAAAATTTGGCACTTGTGGCAAGAAGTTACATATTTCTTCACATCAGCAAATAGGGTGGGCCAATAAAATCCAGCCCTTAGGATTTTATCAGTAGTTGATTTCCAATATAAATGTCCACCACAATCCCCTGCATGAAATCCTTCAAGTACTTTGTCAGTGTCTTCTTTGATTAGACAATTCAATAAAACCCCTTCATGGTTTTTCCAAAAGAGAGCATGATCTAAAATGCAGAACTTGGAAGTTTTCATTCTCAAAAATCTTTTCTTAGTTTTAGATAATCCTGGAGGAGCTTGTAGGTTTAATAATACAAAAGATATGTCAGCATACCAAGTTGATTGTAAAAAGGCTTGATTGATCTGTGGAGTCGCCATCTCCTACTCATTATCCAGTTGATTTATGTCAAGGGCTTGAAAGTTAGTTTCAGTCATGAGTTTAGCTAGTCCTTGTCCTTTTATCAGTTTTGTTGGTTTAATTTCAATGTCATATTCTAGTATGGTAGCTATCCATTTGCCCCTTTTGCCTTCAATGCCTTCTTGGGTTAGGATGTCTTTAACAATAGTGTTAGGCACATAAGCAATCACATGAGAGTATAAGATGTAAACTCTAAAGTCCTTGATGGCCTTTACAAGTGCATATGCTTGTTTCTCCATGATTTGATATTTGAGTGGAGCATCTCTAAGGGCTTTGCTGAAGAAGGCTATGGGTTTTCACATCCCTAGTCATCTTTTTGAAGCAAGACAATAGCAACTGTATGTTCTGATGCAAATGAGAATATGATAAAGTCCTTGTCAAAATTGGGGCTTGTGAGGACTGGTGTTTGACTCAAATATTTTTTGATTTCTTAAAAGGCTTGCTTAATTTCTATTGTCCATTTAACCTTGGAGTCCATTTTGAGCATGTTGTTCAGCAATCTTATTAGCTCAGCCAGATTTGGTATGAATGTTCTTAGAAAGTTGATCTTCCCCAAAAAGGCTTGTAGTTCTTTAATGTTTCTGGGGTGAGGGACTTGTAAGATATCTTGTATTTTGTCCGGATCAATTCTAATGCCTTCTTTAGAGATGATATGGCCCAATAATTTTCCTTCTTCTAGGCCAAACAATGATTTCTTTGGATTTAATGATATACCATAATTTCTGCAAATTAAGAATACTTGCCTGAGATGATCTAGGTGTTCTTGATCTGATTTAGAGAAAGTTGTAAGGTAATCTAGGTAAATGAATAAAAACTCATGGATCTCTTTAGCAAAATCAATATCCATGGCTCTTTGAAAAGTTGCTCTTGCATTCTTGAGTCCAAAAGGGATTTTAACATATTTGAATGTTCCCCAAGGGGTTGTGAAAGCAATTTTATCTTGGTCGTCAGCGTGCATTAGGATTTGATTGAAGCATAAGAATCCATCTAACAGTGATATCCTTGAAGCACCCACTACCCTTTGCAGAATGTGATCCATTTTGGTTAAAGGGTAATTATCTTTTAAAGAGACTTTGCTCAAATTTCTTAAATCAACACATAGCCTTATCTCCCCTGTCTTCTTTCTAGTGGGCACTAAATTTGAAACCCATTCTGAGAACCTGATTGGAGCTATAATTCCAGCTTCATACATTCTCTTAACTTCTTTCTCAATCAAAGGGAGCAACACAGGGTTGACCCTCTTAAGTTTCTGTTTGAAAGGTTTTTGGTTTTCTTTGAGAGGTATTGTGTGTTGGATTACTGTAGTATCATAAGATTTTAGGTCCTCATAACTCCATGCAAAGACATCTTGAAATTCTTTGAATAGTTTAATATACTTGAGTTTTTGGTCAGGAGGCAGAGCTCTGGACAATTTTATCATTTTGGGATTTTCTGCAGTTCCTAAATTGCAGTCCTCAATTTTTACATTTAATGGCTGCACTTTAGGCTTCCTAGAGATGTCATTTGAGTCAAAAATGTCCTATAAAGGAGTGAGGCCTGTAGGTAGAAAATTATCCTTCAGCTCAATGACTTCACACTCTGCTGCAATTGCATCCTCACTTTCTTTTTCATGAAGTTCCTGTAAATCTGTTTTAGTGAACTTGGTGGGATGTAGAATTTGGTTTGTTGTTTCATCAGAGATATGTGTTTCAATTTTTTATATTTGATTCCTTTCCTCTATAGTGTTGGTATCCATTTTTGTGCTTGAGAACTCTTCCTTCAAAGTCAAGAAATTGTTGATTTGTGTGTCATTTTCAAACACCTACTATTTTTTGACATTATCTGGTACAACAGGTCTATGTTTTATTTCAGCAGTGAATCGGTGATTGGGCTTAAATGGAAATTTGCAAGTGCTTACAAAGGTTGCTAGACTATGGGCATGCAAATTTTGATTCCTTGGAATCTTGGTGATGAGCCCCAATTTTGGTACAATTCGGGCTCATTTTGGCCTACTTCACTTGCTCAAACCATTCATCTTTCCTTGCTTATGCATGCATTTCTTAGTTATTTCATGTCGTTTGTAGGAGGAAGGCTAGACACTTTATCCACGTGACTAATGCATTGGGATTCCAGGTTTTGCATGGAAAAAGGGGAACAAAAGATAACGTAAAGGGAGTAAGGAGACATAAGGTGGCGCTGCTGATTTTGTGGAAGGATATCCACAGTATTGGGACAGTCCTCGTGATTCCCACCGAGAACTCCGAGCTCCTATCAATCTCCCCTCCGAGCCTCAGAAGTAGCCAGCTGTCCTACAGGAACAGCAGTCATCAATTGTTGACTACCTCACAAATCCGCAGTTGAACTTCAGTGGACAGCCGAGCTCCTAGAATCAAGGCTACTTGGCGGATCATCATCCTTTTTCGTATAAATATGGAGGCCGT